>PVJA010000701.1:0-154485 GCA_004027025.1 Myocastor coypus
GATGATGAAAATATGTAATATAACCATTGTTAAATTTAAACAATAAAAGAATTGGAAAAAAAAATAAAAAAATAAAAAAAATAAAATAAAATAAAAAATAAATGAATAAATAAATAAAGAATTTTAGGGAAGCCCAGCAACACACAGGGCCCAGTGGGTCCACTCCACATTGACGAGCCAAACCTGGAAGGAGCTGTAGAGCCCAGATGCCAGCGAAGCCCAGTGGATCACCTTGATGGGGTGTAGCAGGAAGGGGTCAAGCACAGTACCCAGATACAAGGCAGGCCCAGCTAGTCAAGATCGAGTTCAGTAGATCTAGACCTGGTGAGCTGAGGTGTAGCACAAGGCCCTATGGGACCCAAACCAAAGTCCGGACCTACTGGAACAACCTTGTGACAAAGAGGTAGCAGCCGGTAACTGGAGTGAGCTAATTTACCTGGAAGACCACAGAAACGTGAAGGGGAAATGCTCAGACAGAACTCAGGAGAAGTATTTTAAGATACTAATTTCCAATTTAAAAATTTCTTTGTTATATAGTTATAATGCTTGCCCCTATAGTCTAAAGTACAGACCCATTAGTTACAAAAATTTGTCAATTTATAAACCTCACTACTTGTTATTAGTATTGCTAATTGTACTAATTGTACTACAGTAAATAGGAAATCCTATCTACTTTAACCATATGTTCTCCCTTAGGTAGTAATAATAATGGGAGGTGTTTGGGTAATAACATCACCAAAGCCCTTATACCGAAGGACAGACAACAGTGCCAAATGGAAGCCAATATCTCACCCCCAATCAATAACGACGGCAAAATTTAGGGACATACACAAAACAATGATCTCTAACAGTAGAGAGATAACTAAACAATAGACCTTACAGATATGCTCTGATTGCAGTGATATAGCTACCTGCTATCAAACTTTTACAAAAAGAGATTGAAGAAATTATAGTAAAGAGTTATCTCTGAAACATAAAATGATAAAAAGAAAGAACAAAATGCACTCTCAAGCCCTGAATCCACACAGAATAAGCCCAGGAGATGTCAGCATAGAAGAAATTGAAAAAAAAACCACACATGAAATCTCAGAAATAAATAGTAACTGAAGTAAGAAATAACTGCACAGGGGTATAGAAGAAATCAGACCCGAAATAATCTCACAGGTAAAAAAAATAGAAATGATTACTATAATGAAAGAAATACTTTCTAAAGAAGACACTGATAAATAAATAGAAGAGAATAGAAAAATAATGAAGACTTTGAATGAACAATATAAGAAAGAAAAAGAATGCAGGAAGCAGATTCAAAGAGCAATATAGTAAATAAAAAACTCCATCAGAAGGTGGCAAAACCATTAATGAAAGTGAAAATACACTTTCAGACCTTGTAGACACCATTGCAGCTAGGAAAAAGGTAAGGAAACATCTCAAAACACAACTAGGATTCAAGAAATAATAGTTCAACAACTGCAAGATGATGCAAAGATGAACAACATAAGACAAGTATCAATGAAAAAAGGAGTGAACGGAAAAGACATTGAAAAAAAAAACATGGGCAGAAGGAAAAGCAGAGAACTTCCCAAATTAGGAAAATGATCTAACATTCAGGTAAATGAGGCATAGAGAACTCTAAATAATATTAACCCAATTAAAACTATACCCAGACATATGATAATCAAGGTCCTAGATATTCAGCACAAGAACAACATGTGAAGAGCTGCTAAAGAAAAGAAACAGATCATATTTAAAGGAAAACCCAGTAGAGTTCTCCTCACAAACCATCAAGTCAAAAAGAGCACAGAGAAAAGTATTTCAAGTCTTATAGGAAAGCAAATTCAGCCCAGAGTGATACACCATACAAAACTCTCTTAAAGTTTAATAAAGAAGTACAATATGTCCATTGCAAATAACGCCTAAAGAAATGCATGACAACCAAAACAAACCTGCACAGAGTAGTAAAAGATATTCTAGAAAAGAAGCAAAATTACTACAATTCCAAGAACTGACAATAGAAAGAGCCCACCAACCAGGACATGCAGTTAAACATAGTTGAAAAATAGGGAACCAACAACATGAAAATAACATAGCAAATTTAAATAAATGTATATTAATTATAACCACTAATTCAAATGGACTCAACTCACCAACTAAAAGGAGTGGTTGGCTGAATGGATTAAGAAACAAAATCCAACAATGTGCTATATGTAAGGAACACAATTAACCCATAAAGAAATTCATAGGCTCAAAGTCAAGGCAGAGAAATCAATACTATATGCTCCAAGACCTCAGAAAAAAGCAGGGGTAGCTATGCTCTTCACAGACAATCTGAACTTCAAACCAAGAATGATGAAATGTGACAGAGACACTGCACGCTGGTTAGCAGGAAAACCCAAGATGAACAGGTAGCAGTCATGAATATTTGTGCACCAAATATGGGAGCACCCAACTATATAAGACAAAATGTAATGCAAATGAAGAATCTTATAAGCAATATCACAATTTTAACAAGGCACCCTAATCTCCACTTATCTCAAAAAAATAGGTCAAGCAGATAAAAATTTATCAAAGAGGTAGCAGAGCCAGACATGGTGGCACAAGCCTATAATCCCAGCTCTTGGGATGCTGAGGCAGGAGGATTGGTATGAATTCAAGACCAACCTGTGCTACAAAAGTGAGCTCCTGGCCAGCTTGAACTGCATAGTGAGACCCTGTCTGAAAAAGACAAAAAAAAAAAAAAAAAAAAAAAAAAAAAAAAAAAAAAAAAAAAAAAAAAAAAAAAAAAAAAAAAAAAGAGAGATAGCAAAAATGAACCAAACCTTGAACAAATGGACTTAGTGAACATATATATTATTCATGTGTAAGACTTAAAGGTATTTCTGTGGTTAAAACAGATCCCCAAGGACAAATAATATCTTGTCAGCATGAGAAGTTCTAAAAACACCGGCTCTACAGTGTCCAATAGCTTCGTGATATAAAATTCAGAGCCACAGTGTTAAAAGGAAAAATCCCTCAACAGTGCCCCTTGCTTACAATAGAGGCCATATGTAAAACACTGAATGGGACATTGGTTTAACCTGAATGCTGTGTATTGATAAGTGTATTAAGTTAGCCTGGTTGATTTCTGATGTAACTCTGGTACTTCATGTTGATAGTATATATAGGTGTGACCTTATACATTGGCTTTCTCAAAAGTAAGATTGCCTAATGTTTTGCCTTATATGTGCTAACTGGAAAAGATGATTAGACTTTTTTTTTTTTAAAGCAATCATTTCGGTCAATATTTGAGTGTTTTTCAATTAAAAGGCAAAAATATTTACAGGAAAGTTTTGTACAAGTAAAAATAATTTGCTGATATCACTATTCTCTCACAAACTGTAGCCCAAAACATATGCCATACTGTACTTGCATTATTTAAAATCACTGACAGCAAAAATAAGGCATTAATCCAGTTTTCTTAAGTTCTCAATTTAGATATAATTATGAGTTAAAGAGACTTACACCAAACTGTCAGACTCCATAAATAAAGGAGTCCAAATACCAGTGTGTTAGCTCAAATGCTCATGCTTTGATTATACATGTGCCAATCTCTCAAAAAGTTTGTTGTTCCCTAAAAGATACCAAAACCCATGTAAAACCTATAGTAAATATGCCTGATTATATCCTTTTGCTGGAATCCACCAGATTTTTATCTATAGAGATATGTCAAGGCCTTAGCTGTTCTTCTCATACAGCCCAGGTAAACTGAGACTTCTTGGGGTTTCCTCCCTCATTACAAGGGAAACTTCACATTCCTTGGGCAGGCCAATCCCTCAAAGATGCTTCAAATCAGTGATATGTGAGATACTGAGGTCCCCAGGCCCTATCTTTGTCATCTTTGTGAAAGTCATTACTGGTTATTTGGTAAAAATAATTTTGATTATATTCATAATTATTTCGCTGATGTTATTTAGTCTATGTGTGTTTAAAAGTTTCTTTGGCTTTTTCTTCCCCAGATTTAAAATGATTCTACCTACCCAAGATAAAATGCTTGGTGTCTATTGAGGGCCTTTAGATAGGACTTTTGGAGAATATCTCTGACTGCTGGTTCACAACTATGACCCCTTTCAGCCTGAAGAAGCCAGAGCACCCATTGCCCATTGCCAACTACCATCATGGCAGTTCAGGTTACTTCTTCAGAGGGGGCAATGTTGCAGGCAGCTGAATCAGACAATAATATTATAGGCAGTCAGACAGGGCCACGCCCTCAAGAATGACATGGAAGACAAAGTTACTTTCCAACTAGAGACAGACACTCCTCCACCATGGGCCAGATCTCAAGACAAGAGTAAACAAACACAGCTACATACTTCCCTAGGGATGGACATCAGGGATTGATACTATAAGTAGGTATCAATCACCTTGAAAGATCCTGGAAAGAGTAACCAGCCCAAGTTGAATAGGTGGTGTTCTTGCCCGCTTGCTATGTGACTTGTTTTCCCATTGGATCCTGATGTTAATCAATTTTACCTGAGCAATGGTGCTTGTAATCTCATTGGTTGACCATAGTTTTATCCGACCTCATACCTACCTAAGCAAGTTCCCATGTCTTCTCCATAAAAGTCCCTGGAAGAGACAGCTTCCTGGGGACACCCACTTGGGTCCCTTCTCCTGTCACTCTCTGGGACAGGAGCTTTCTTTCTCTCAGTAAATTTGTTCTGCTCATTACCTCAAAAAAATTGGAATAGATGGCATATACCTCAATCTCATAAAAGCCATCTATGACAATTCAATAGCCAACATGATTTTAAATGGGGAAAAATTAGAAGCTTTTACTCTCAAATCAGGTACAAGACAAACATCATCTATCACTCTTCTTGTTCAATGTAGTTGTAGAATCATTAGCTAGAGCCATTAAACTAGAGAGAGAAATAAAAGGAACAAAAGTAGGTAAAGAATAAGCTATCATTATTTGCAGATGCCATGGTACTTTACTTGGAATTCCAAAATAAAACACCACCAAGAAGCTTCTAGAATTAATAAACAAATTCAGTAGCATAGCAGTACATGAATTCAATACCCTGAAATTACTGAATCAGTACATTCAGTAATTTCTCTCACTGCAAGAGAAATTAGAGAAACAATATCCTATGCAATAGCATCCAAAAAATGAAATGCTTACGAATTAATCTAACAAAGGAAACAAAAGATTTAAACAATAAAAATTATAGTTCTCTGAAAAGGAATCAAAGATTTCAGAAAATGGAAAGATATTACTTGCTCCTGGATAGGGAGGAAAATGGCCATAGTCTTAAAATTGTTATACAGATTTAATGCAATTCCTATCAAAATCCCATCAACATACCTCACAGAGCTAGAGAAAACATTCCTTTTTTTTTTTTTTTCTTGTTTCAGAACCTTTGTTTGTTTAGTCACTAATTTTTATGGCCGGCTCAGGGCTGGCACAGCATGTGGTGCCGGGGATCGAACTACGGTACCTGAAGCTGCCCAAGCTTTCGCAAGCAGGTGCTTTAGACCACTGAGCCGTCCCGCTGGGCCCAAGAGAAAACATTCTTAAAATTTATTTGGAACTAGAAAAGATCTAGAATAGCAGACAATCCTGGGCAACAAAGGCAAGGCAGGAGACACTGCAACCCCTGACTTGAAACTATACCATAAATTTACTGTAATAAAATCAGCATGCCATTGGAAAAAACCAACAGACTAAATAATCAGTGCAGCAGATTAGAAGATGCAGATATAACTACAAACACACTCAGCCATTTTATCTTTGACAAAAGTGTCAAACATGTTCACTGGAAGAAAATAACCTCATTAACAAATGGTGCTCAAAATACTGGCTTTGCACATACCAAACACTAAAACTAGACCTAAGTCTATCACTACGCATTAAACTAAAGTCAAAGATCTAAACATTAAAACAGAAACATTAACTCTACTGGAAGAGAAAATAGGTGTAAATTGTGAAGACATGGGGGTAGGCAGCCAGTTCATGAACAAAATCCAAACAACACAGGAGATACTTCAAAGAATCAACAGCTTGTCTCTCATCTTATTGAGAAATTTCCACATGTCAAAAGAAATCACCAACAGAGTGAAAACACAACCCATAGATTGGGGGAAAAAAATTTAACCAATAGTCACACAGACAAAGATTCTTATCTATAATATATAAACAAGTAAAAATAATTACCACCAAAATTTAAAGACTCAATTTCAAAATGGGCATCTGAGATGAATGCACACTTTTCAGGAGAAGAAATCCAAGTGTCCAAGTGGAAATAAATAGATGAAAAAAAAGTTCCACAATACTTGCCACTTGAAAAATGCAAAATAAAACAACACTGAGATATCACCTCACCCCATCAAGAATGGCTATCATAAAGAAATCAACTAAGAACAAATTCTGGAGAGGCTGTGCCCAAAAATGAATCCTTATCCACTACTTGTGGGAATGTAGACTGGTACAAGTAAGGACATCAGTGTGGAGACTCCTCAAAAAGCTATGACTGGAAATCCCATTCAAATAAGCAATTCCTTTTCTGGGTATTTTCCCAAAAAGAATGGAAAACATACTATAGTGATATAAGTGTACACATGTGTATAGCAGCATAATTTGTCATGGTCAAATCTTGAAAACAACCAAAATACCACACACTTGAGGAATGAATACAAAAGATGTGGTATTTTTATACAATGGAGTATTACTCAGTTATAAAGAAAGACTAACTCAAAGCCTTTATAGATAAGTGGATGCAAGTAGAGGATATACTCATAAGCGAAATACATCAGACCCACATGTGTAAATATCATATTGTCTCCCTAGTGTAAGGACCTGACAGCAGAATTAAAACCTGAAAAGTATAATATAATAAAACAAAGAGAAATTGAACTTAAGTATTAAATAATGAAGTTGAGAAAAATGAGAAAAAAAATAGGAAAAAAGGAAGGGGGAAAAACATGCAAATATACACACAGGATGGCTGAGATGATTGTGTTGATACCTTCCAGCAATTTTTTTTAAAGACAGGAGTGTCTTAGTTACTTTTTACTCATTGCTGGGACAAATACCCGACACTCAAAATGAAGGAAGGAAAGAAAGGCTTATTTAACTCACAGTTCGTGGAGGTTTCAGTCCATATTTGGCTGGCCCAAGGCTGAATGGAACAGGGCAGACAGAGAGCATCCAGTTCATGGTGGAGGAACAGTAACAAAATGGTAGCAGAGGCAGCCAATCAATCAGGGCAGCAGAGCAGCAGCAACAGCTCAAGTCTGTTTTCTGTCTCTCTTTATATTACATTCAGGCTCTCTGCCTTAGCCCCTGCCTTAGGCTACATCCATAATCCCAGAAGTACTTCGACCCATAATCCCATCAGTAGTAAAACCCATAATCCCAGGGATCATGGATTAAGTCTCAAACTCTAGAAGTCCCCGCCCAATGGCCACATGAGGCTTTCGGAGGACAACTGGACATAAACTATAACAAGTAGTTAATGTGTAGAATTTTCATCTTGACCAAGTCTGTATGCTGATATCTGTGGTCTAAGCAATGACATCGAGGACAGCAATGTGTAATACAAAAACTATGCTTTAATATATCTCATCTTCATACTCTAAATGTGTATCATTTTTAATGCCTTATCACTTATTATTATACTCTCATTACAATAAATTTTTTAAAAAGACAGTGGAAAAAATTAAGATTTCTTGAAAGCAAGTGTTAATATTCAATTATTTGTGCAATCTTGGGTAACTACATCTGCTCATCTGAGTAATGCTTTTGACAATAACAATAGGTAATAGAACAACTATTTTCAATTAGCTATTCTTCTTTTGAAAAATCTATTAACATATACATTATTGTATGTTACCTTGTTTCTGTGTTTGTCTCTGCTATTAGTTTTTGCTTTTGTTTTTACTATTGAAGATAAAATGAAATTCAATAAAAAATAAAGAAGTTTGACTTGACTATAGTACAGGGTGGATAATCAGTTTTCCCAGAATCATTTGTTCAATGGTTTGTCTTTTCTCAAGCAATGTGTGTGCACCTTGGTCAAAACTCTGGTGGCTGAAAGTACATGTATTCCGTTAGTTTGCATGCCTATTTTTATGTCAGCACCATGCTGTTTTGGTTTCTATAGCTTTGTAATATAACTTAAAATCAGCAATTGTGATGGCTTCTGCTTTTCTCTTTTTGCTCAGGATTGCTTTGGATTATATATATATATATATATATATATATATATGTAAATCCAGTTCAGGAAAGAATATTGCTGCTTTGTTCAAGCATAACAAGCATGTCACCATTTACTAATGCCCTCTTCAATCTCTTTCTTAAGTGTTCTATAGTTTTTGTTATAGTACACTTACGCCTGTTGGTTGGTTAGATTGATTCTTCTCACTATGCAGTTTTTGGAATCAACCATGAATGTGATTGTTTTCCTGACTTCTTTATCCTTGTATTCATTATTGATGTACAAGAATGTTATTGATTTTTGTATATCGATTTGGTATCCTTCCACTTTGCTGAATTTTTTTTATTAGTTTAAGAGTCTTCTTGTGGAGTTCTTGGGTCTTCTATATAGAGGATCATATTACCTTAGAACAGAGATAATTTTGCATTTACCTTTTCTATACTTATATGCCCTCTCTCTTTCTTTCTCTGAATTGCCTGCACTGGATAAAGTTTGAAGTACTATGTTACACAGGAGTGGTGAAAGTGGACACCCTGTCTCCTTTTTGACTTAGAGAGAAGGCTTAGAGGAATTTCTCACCATGTAGCAAGATGTTGGGCATAGGTTGTTTGTCATATATGGCATTTATCACTATGAGATAAAGTTTTTCTATAATGAAGATATGCTAATGAAACAGTTTTCCAAAGTGAATGTGAATGTCAAATATTGCAATATGTACCAATAAAGGTATAAGAAAAATACATCCTGGAAAGTGAAATTTAATAATTCTCATTTGGGGGTAAATAAATTATTTAAATACAAAAAAGTTTTGAATTCTAAAACCCTTGCCTCCTGATTTTTTTTTCAATATGTTTCCTACTACTTTAAGGTTTCTAGGGACATGCAATGAGAAGGTAGTCAATAAATTTTTACTGAGTGAAGAAAAATGAAAAACTTTGTAGCTCACAAGTATTAAGGATGTTGACCAGATGCAAATTGCCTCATTGTGATTGATATTTTCAAAGAACAAATAGTTGTCAAATGTGAAGAAAATAGAGTCCATGTCTCTCTTCACATTCTCTCCAAAATATGTGATATATATATATATATATATACATATATATATGTAATATAGAAATATATTAAATGCTTATGTAGATGTTTTAGTTATAGTAATACACATATGTGTTTATATAAATATATATCTACATAAATATATAAATATATATACACATATATGTATATTAGATAGATTGTACATCTTCTACATATTGTCTAGCTCTAAATTTCTTTACTTTTTCTGGAGAGTAGTCCTAAGGATTAAACCTAGGGCCCTCACAATGATCCACATCCTCAACCCTTCCTATTTTTTGTATTTTGAGGCAGAGTCTCACTAAGTCCCTAAATTAGCCAGATCAGCTTAAACTTGCAATAATCCTGCCTCAGCCTCCCAAAGCACTGGGATTACAAGTGTATATCGCCACACCCCACTTCTCATTCCAAAGTTTTTGAATATTGCTTTATCATCATGCAGTAAGGGACCAGTGATTTCACTGTTTCATTATAGAGCCCTACTTTAAAGATGTGTTATTAATGTTAAAGGATGTGTGTGTATATTTGTCAGGAGACTAGAGGTTTCTCATCAAAACCCAGAGCTGTATTAAAATAGAATCAGAGATCATTTTGATCTGTAGTTCAGCTCTTGTTGAGAATTTTAAAATGTTTTAAAATTCATGGGAATCATCAACACTCAGAAGTATCACATATTTGGCAATGAAAAATACATTGAGAGATTTTAAAGCCTGCGCAAAGTGCCACTGAAGCTTATTATTTATGAACTCTTTGCTCTTTAAAATTGAGAACAAAGCAATTAACTATAATTTCACACCTTTAGTAAAACTAAGAACACAGTCTGCCAGCTATTGTAAATTCCAAAGTATATTCTTCACTTAAATTTATAGTTCCATTGTGTGGAAATTTTTTTTTTTATTCAAAGGAAGGTTGGAAAATGAGTCTTTTAATTTTTTTCACTGAAAATGGGCAATGCATGCCAGTTTTCTTTTTAAAACAATGAGCTTAATAAGCTCCATTGTAGAAGCAATTGTAAGCCCAACACCTGAGCGCATGATACACACAAGCAGAGTACAGGAGGTGGGAGGATATGACACTGTTGCTTTTGTCACCTAATGTGGTGGTTCAAATTTTGCAAAGGTGCACCTTGGTAACTTGCATCAGCCCTTCCATGTGTTTCAAGTACCTAGGCCTCATGAATGCCCCTTAATCCTCCCAGCAATCTCCAATACACACACTCCATGCTCATCTATGTGCTCTTAGATCAGCTGACCATGAAAAGGGTAATTAACCCTAGCTGATGCATGTGGGAAAACAGATCTGAATGTAGGCAGTCTGACTAAAATGTAGATACCTTCCTTTCTCTCTTCTATAATCTGCTTGAATCTCAGTAGGAGTCAGAGACTGTAAGAGACTAAATACGATCAGTGACTTCATGAAAACGTATTATAAGTCAACATCTTTTCCCTTGATTTTCACATTTGAATTCTGCTTAAAGAGGAATTAAAATTGAACCTGTTTTCTTTGTTCATTCGATCTCAGTATTTATCCCTTTCTTCTATTCCCTAGACCTGAACTAGTTCCCTGTTTCTTCCTCCTAAGCAACATTATCACCTTATCCATCTTCCTCTATCCTCCTCCTCAAATTTGTTCAAAGAATGTTCTGTTCCTTACCATTCTATGAATTTGAGCAAAATGATATGAAAGAAGAGTCACTGGGTGACTGGTTGTGTCAACATGATGACTCCAGACTTCCCTGATTTATTGAGGTTTGACCCCAGCATGTGGCTCTTCCTTTCCTGTCCTATCAAGAATTAACTCCAAAATATAAATACAGAGCCAAACAGGAGAGAAGGCATGAAACAACAAGGTAGACTGGAAAGAGGATTAGTGCAAGGAAGAGATGGAAGAGAGGGATGGAGAGAAAAAGAGAAGGAGTATGATCAAGATACAATGCATCCAAGTATGAATTTCCTAAAATAAATGTGAGGGTTAGTATCACAAACATACTGACAAAAAGAGGTAACATAATTCAACTATTTGCATGAAGTTCTCTGCTAGCACCAACCTCAATCATAGACTATCTAAAGAACATTTTACAGAAATCTGTTATATTTAGTGAGCTGTGGAATGCATCTGGCTAAACAAAAATATGAGCCCTGTGAAATGTGACAAATGTTTCACAGTCAGATAAGTCATGCATGGCACAAGAATGCATACAGAGGAAAATTATGTCACAAGAATAAGTCAAACTTTGCCTATTTTATCTAATTTTATTAGGAAAGGTCTATGTGGTTTAGAATAACATACCTGGGTGGAAAATTAGGTTGAGGGAGGTCTCGATCTTGACTTTATTTTCCCATTCATTTCACTTTTTTTTTTAGTTTAAAAACATTAACCCATATATATTTCTCACATGGCCATTATTGGTTGCCTAGTACTCTGGTCTAGAAAAAGAAATTCCTTCTTGCTCTTTATCTGTCCAAGACCTATTCTAATATTACCATACTAACAGATCAGAGCTCAATGCTTTGATATGGAGCCCAGCAAACTATAAAACCACCCTGGCCTTCTGTGAGGTCCCGTAGTTCTCATTTTCCTCCATCAACACATATGTCTGTCATATCAGGGCATTTCAGAAGCAATGTTTCCTTCGTAAATCAGATGACATGCTGCATAATTGTTATCTTGTCAGAGTTTAAACGGAGGCCCTAGAAATGTGCTGCTCAATGAACATTTCTCTTATCAAAAATCATCATTAATTTCTGCAATGTTTTTCAAAGTTTTCTCTTTTTATATTTATTTATGCTATGCCCAGCTTAGCCTACCCTGGGGGTGGGGCTGGCGCAGCATGTGGTGCCAGGGATCGAACCATGGTCCCTGCGGTTGCCTAAGCTTGCCTAAGCAGGCACTTTAGACTGCTGAGCCATCTCTTCGGCCTCCAAACTTTTTTATTTAGATTTTACTTTATTTTTATTGGTAGAGGCTTGTGATAAATAGTAACTGTTTCCAGTGTGGATGACTTATACATGCCCATATCACATCTTGTTCTTTTCATTTCTCGTACCCTGACCCTTCTTCTACCCCCACGCTAGAAACCTTTCCCTTCTCAACAAGGTCTATCTCCATATTTCCTAAAATGTCTTTTTTTATTTACCATTTGCATAATATATATTATATACTATGATGTTATACATCATATTATATATTATATTATACATTATGTATATTACAACACTTATATTAGAGGAACAATGTGATAGTTAATCTTCTGTGACTGACTTATGTTGCTTACGTTATGGTACCAAAACCCAACCATTTTCCTACACTGACAAAACGTTATCTCTATGGCTGAGCAGTATGACTCCATTGTGTGTTTGTCACGCCATTTTCTTCATCCCTGCATCTGCTGGTGGACATAAAGATGGTTTCCAAAATCTAGCTACTGTAAGCTATGCTGCAATACACATGGGAATGCACACAACACTGTAATCTAACGCCTTTAGTTCTTTCAGGAGGATACCCAGAATAAGACAGAGGTGGGTCAAATAGATTTTCTATTTTTAACTTTTTAAGGAATATATTCTGATGTCCATCATGGCTGTACCAATTTATATTCCCACTAGCAATGTAGAAGAAAGGGTTTGTCTCCACATATGCAACTTTACCTGCATCTATTAATTTCTCTTATTATAGAAAGTGACTTTCTGTTCATTTTACCTAACTTTTTGCTTTGTTGTTTTGCATCTTTATAATGTCAAGAGCTTCTTAGACCTAAGCTATTACACTTCAGTATTTTCATTTGGAGGTTGGAGACAATGTCAGGTGCAACATACGGTAGTGAGTGGGAGCAAACAGAGCAGGCTATGAAAATCTTTCACAGTTGACAGTAGTGGTTGAATAACAGGTGAGAAAGGGAAAACAGAAGTGAGGATCTGGAAAGTTGAAATTTAAAACAACCCTGTTCTTTCACTGGAGGTCTAAGCAAGTACAAGATTAAAAAATAAAAATAAGAAGAAAATATGGAAAACATTATAAGGGAGAGAGAGAGAAAGAGAGAGAGAGAGAAGGTAAGGGAAGTCTTTCTGCTGGAGATCAAATTTAATTTCACTTGAATACTTTGTAAAAGTAGAGCGCTGTGGGTAATTTTGCTTCTGTAGTTGTTTCTTGTTTACTTGTGCCATGGAAAATCAGCTGTGAAAATGGCATGGACTAAAAATAGTTGGAGGTTCATGTAGCAGTGCAACTGATACAGAACGAGAGGAATCACGCTTTGGGGTTCTCTTAGGTGCAGCTATCTTCATACACCCACATACCAAGAATGAAGGTCAGAAAACCATCCATCAGAATGAAGAACCGTCCCTTCTCCAGAACCAAAGTAGACAGGCCCTACCACATTGGAACTAAGGCCTCACTGAGGTGGCCTACCATCCCCATGGATACATCTCTACTTTAAAGAGTTCATGACGTTCATCAATGGCAAATGACTCATCTTTCCCAGTTCCTTTTTTATTCTTTACACATAAAAGCAAACAGGTACCAATTTGCCAATGTACCATGGCAATGACTGTCCATGTCAGAAGAGGAAATTTCACACAGACCCCATTTTTCCCATAGTGCTGTGAAATATATCCATGGAAAAAGGATTCTTTGAAGATAAGTTTTTTATTTACCCTTGAAATATTTGTCTTTGAAGTAATTTAAGTTTATTTTAAAATATAGCAACAAAGCCATACACATATATATGTTTATTTAAGAAGAGGTTTTAAAAATAAAAAGGTTTAGGGTGCTGGTGAGATAGCTCAGTGGACTAAAGTGCCTGCTTAGGCAAGGTTGGGAAAGTGTGGGGACCACAGTTTGATCCCTGGCACCACATGCCACCCCAGCCCCCCACACAGGGCAGGCTGAGTTGGCCACAGTGCAGACGTGGTGGTACACGCCTGTAATCTCAGTACTGGGGAGGCTGAAAACAGGAGGATCACCATGAATCCACAGCTGAATTGTATAGTGAGACCCTGTATCAACCAAATACATTAATAATAATAATAATAATAATAATAATAATAATAATATTGAAAAGAAGTTTTCTCATGATGTCCAAAATTACAACAAGCTTAGCAGCTTAGCAGAGAATATCTTAATGTTGTCACAGTGTGGCATGTTGAGGCCAGCCGTGGCTTGGCCCACCCTCTGGTCAGGGTCTCATAGGCCTCAGTATAGGTATGAACTGGGTTGTGTTCTCAATGGGAACACAACCAGGCTAACAGACTGAGGAGGAATTTGGTTTTAAGCTCCTGTGAGTTTTAAAAGAATTCAATATTTTGCATCTGCACAAGTGAGGGCGTGGCTCTTGCCTGCCATTGGCTGGAGGATGTTCTCTTGTCCAGGGCTGCCTCCTGTCCTACAGTGCTTCTGCCAGGACAGCTTCTCTAACCATAGCCACGTATTAGATTGACAAGGGCATGCACAGCGCCAAGCAGTTAGGATGGAATCTTGCATAATGCTGTGGGACCATCACCATAGCATTGCTCATCAAGTTTTTTTTTTTTTTTTTTTTTTTTATATTTCTTGGTTCAGAGTGCGTTATTCATCCTCACTATTCCCAGAAAGATGCCATGAAGGCACTGGACAACTGGAGCGGAAATCACACTTAGCCTGTCTGCCATGATAACTTATGTGGACCACTCATGGAAAGCACATTTAGATTATCACAGTAGCAATGTTCTGAAGAGTTGGTCCTTGTCATGGAGAATAATTCCCAATGTCATCATCGTGATCGCACAGTTACGGTATTTAAGTATTAAAATCACACACCCTTATGGCAAGCAACTCTAATAAATGGAAGACAGAGAGAGGAGAGAGAGAAAGAAGAGAGAGAGAGATCAAAAGAGAGAGAAAGTGAGAGAGAGTTAAAAGAAATCAGCAGTGTCTTCCTGGCAAGATCAAGGTACCGAGTTCGATCCCCGGTTCTGGAAAAAATAATCAGCATTAAGTTCTGTAATATTTATTTATTTACTTATTTATTTATCATGTTGTGGCTGGCTGAGCCCACCCTGGGAGTCCTGGTACAGCATGCAGTGCTTGGGCTCAAACCACTGTCCTTGACATTGCCTAAGCTTGCCTAAGCAGGCGCTTTAGACCGCTGAGCTATCTTGCTGGGCCCTGTAATTTAAATTTATATTTTTAGTTAAGTATTTTGCATTAGAGTCAATGCTTTCATGAGGCAGTTTGCTTCCTTCAGTGGAATAACATAAAAATAATATGTGGTAAACAAAAATAGTTCTATATGGAATGGAGCCAGCTGGTGAAAACTAAACCTTACCTACTCCAACATTCAAATCTACAGATCAGAAACCTACTGAACAGTTAATAAGTAAGCTGTGTATTGAATAATCTGAAACTAAGGCTTTTATCAACTTTTAAAAGTAAGGTTAATTTGGGTTCTGTAAGAGAGAAACTATATTTTTAGCTCAAAGAAAAATAGTCCCCAGTGAAGTGTACAAAGTTAGTGAAAAATCCATTTAAGCCTTTATTGGGAATACTTTCTATGTTAGACATAATTCTAAGCATTAGTGATTGTGTTAACTATATATTGATGCTTTTAAATTTACCTCCATTTAGCAGCCTAAAATTTCAAAAATTAACGTGTTCTTAAGGTCAAGAATCCAGAAGCTCTTTAGTTGAATTGTTCTGGCTCAGCGTCTCCCATGAACTTACCATAAAGATGGTTCTACTTGGGCTTTAGAATTTGCTTTCAAGAACCTTCATCTGACTTAGGTTGAAGCCTAGGTTGTTCATTTTGGGGGCGCCTTCATAGGTGTACCCAGGGTGTACAGTGGCCTTTTCCCTGGACAAGCTGTCCAACCAAGACAGAAGCTGCAGGATTTTCTAACCCATTTCTGAAATGAAATGCCATCCTTTTCCCATATTACATGGTCTCAGAAACCAAGCATGGCACAACATGGCGGGTGAACTACTCAAGGTATGAATCACTGGGAAACTGGCTAACAGAGCGGAAAAGCATGAGACATGCCAGAGCAAATAGTTTTACTTGTTTAGGTACAGTGCTTCCTCCCTCTTCTTTTCTTTCCTCCCTCTGTCCCCCTTTCCCTCCTGTCCCCTCTTCCTTCGTTTTGATCTTAGGTGCTGAGGATTGAACCCAGGGTCTCATACTTGCAAACCAGGTACTCTACCATAAGTGATACCTCCAGCTTTAGGTTTCTTTGAAGCGGGCTATCAGTCTGTAGCCATCCTTCCAGCTCCTGTAGCACGTGGCACGCATGTGTCTCCTTTGCTCCACTACCCATTCACCTCTAACTCTTTGCCTAGCTTGCACAATGTTCCTTATTCTTCAAGTCTCTGTTCAAAGCTGCTGCTGCCTCCCCGAGTGTAATTATCTTTGTAGCTCACTTAAGTGTTACCACTCTTCTAAATTCCACTCCCCAACATTCTTAATTTCTCTTACTCTCTCTGTGACTTTTTCTTTAGAAGACTGTACCTGCTCATCCAAGGATTTCCTTATCATGATCAAGTTAATGAGACTGCATCATTGCAGTATATGTTCTGCCTAGTAAGTATTCTAGCAATTACAGAAAAATAATGAGTAACTGTGTGACAGGGAATACTGTATGTGACACAGTGTACTCATTGGAAGGACTCCAAAGGAACACATGCTCTCATGAAGAACTGATTTATGTGCTGAGAGGTTCAAGGACATAAAAGGGAACTGGCGCTGGGAAAGCCTGTATTAAGATCAAAAGTGGGGTAAACAACTATAGAAACATAGTTTGGGTGACAATTCTTATTTATTATACTACTGAGCTGCCCTTGTGCATATCCTCTAACTATTCTAGTAAAAGAAATGCTTTACATAATTGGAGCAATTTTACAGTACACCTTTATATTTGTGACACATATAAGGATTGTACTGGATTGCTTTCATAATTCTTTTAAGTTTCTTTGCATTTCTGACTTATTCTCAGAGTAAGAAAACTACTTTTTTTTTTTTTTTGTATGTGTGTCCAGTGTCTCACTATGAAGCTCAAACTCGTAGTGGCCCTCTTGTTTTCAGCCTCCCCTGTGCTAGAATGACAGGTGTGTGCCACCACACCTAGACTTGGTCACCAGCTCAGTGTGAGTGGGGATGGGACTGGTGCGGCATATGAGCCCAGGGATCAAACCTCGACCATTGCACCTGTCTAAGCAGGCACTTAGTCTGTTGAGCTGTCTCTCTAACCCTCTGAAAACTACTTTGCCTCCATTACCCATTCATGGCTTCAATTCTTCTTGTACTGTTTTATCACACAGCTGTGATGGTGAACCTTTTAGTACTCAAAGATATAAGCAGCTCTCTGAGGTACATGTGCTGTACGTTTGCCACCACTGTCAGGAAGCACGTAAGACCACAGGATATCAATAAACCCAGGGCTTGTTCTCGAGCCAGTGAAGTTCAACAAAGTCATGTCAAACACTAAGCATGAAATCCATCTGCTTCTCCTCCTTAATCCTAGTCTCTCCTTTCCAAGTAACTACTACTATTTTCTTTAGGATTTTACTCCTCTTATGATTGCTATTCTTTTCCACTTGATAGTCGAGAGATTATTTCCAGGATGAAAGTAGATATTTCTTAACTTACATTGGTTAACAGAGGGCTGGGGACATAGCTCAGTAGGATAAGTGCTTGCCTAGCCAGCACAAGGGCCTGAGTTCAATCCCTAGTTCCAGAAAAAGAAATAATCAAAACATTGGTTAACAGAATAGAATATACAATAATTTGTATTCAGAAATCTCTACTGAATGACAGATGTAATAATGAACATTAAAGAAGTGATGAAATTTCTGTATCCATTCCTTTTGTATAAATTACAAATGATTCATTATGACCTACGAGAACCTACGTAATTCACAGTGTCTTCCCAAATGTCATTTCTTCCTCAGCCCACAGCACCTTTCCCTTTCCTGAATGCACCAAGCTTCGCCTGTTGCTATACTCCTGCTCATGGTATGCCCTTTCTTCAGCATGATGCTACTAAATGTTCACAGTGGGCTGGTCATATTATTGAACTTTAGTTTAAATACCAACTCCATGAAGGACCACCGTGGCTACAGTCTGTGAATAAGACCCCAGCCAAATCATTCTCTACCCAAACACTTGTCATCTTGTAACTGTAGTGCCACATAATGCTGACGTTTTTATCTGTTGACTTGGTCATTGACTCTCAGATGAGCTATTGGTTTTCCTGGAGCTATGGCCACATCTACTTTCTGTACCAACTTAAAGAACCAAGCATCTTTACAGCAATACCTGGAAGATGGAAGGCACTGGGAGATATTTTGTGAATAAATGAGTGATTTAACATTTCATTAATGTAACAATGTTTTACTGAAAGCCTTGACAAACTTTCACCCCTCATTCTTACTTTTCTGAGCAGTATGGCTGAATGTTTGTGTTGGCACCCACCCAAGTGGGCAGTTGTCTAAAGCACAGTTTGGACAATAAAATCGGAGCCATCTCTGGAATGAGATTCATCATATTTGTCCTCGGTGACATGCTGAGGAATAACATGTCATCATCAGGCCCTGCATAGTAAATAGGCATCGCATCGAAAAAAGCAATCTCCTGAAACTGAAAGGCAAAAACCACTAGGAGTATGTCTCTTTTAAAAGAATTGGGAAGTGAAACAGCTAGCTGCACATCTATCCATGCTGGTAGGCTGGAAATATCTCTTATTTTTATTAAACTATGTGAGCTAGGCTGCAAAGAAGTGTAAGTAGGCTAATAGTTGCATAGCTATGTAGCAGGAGTGATTGGAGGCAATGAGCGGCCCTGCCTCCCTGTGCCCTCATTTGCTAGGTTTACATTCTCCTCTGCTGTGGACCAGGCACAGAAGCCCTTATCACCCTGGTCTTCCATGGATTAGGTTGTGATCTTCCCTTTTCTGAACATGCAGGTGAGCATTTTTGTCATTTATAATGCCTACTTTTGAAACATAGTTGTTCCTAATCAGTTACAAATTCCCAAAAGCACCCAGATTAGTTATGGACAAATACCTTAGCAACTGAATCTGATGATTTTCTTGATTGCATAAATACCAGTTAAAAAGCAATGCTTTCAGGATGCTTTTATACAATATTCTTCTCAAAACTGGAAAAGAATTGGTGATTCTGGACCCACTCATAGTTATTGCAAATAAGTTCTGGAATAATAAAGATAAAATAATGTGGACTGGGGAGATAGCTCAGTGGTCTAAGTGTCTGCCCAGCAATAGCAAGGGCCAGGGTTTGATCCCTGGCACTGCATGCTGTGCCAGCCCTGGAAGCTGGGTGCTCCATATAGGTCACCAAAACTAGGTGTGGTGGCACATGCCTGTAATCCCAGTGTTGGGGAGGCTGAGACAGGAAGATCATCAGGAATCTCAGGAGAATAGCAAGACCCTGTACCAAAAAAATTAAAGATTTTTTTAAAAAAGTAAATGACATTAATTAATTACTTGTAGGCCTGATCAGTTTCATTTCACTTTAAAAATTCTACCCTGATTTTCTTTAACCCAGTGAGTGACCCGGGCTGCAAGAAATCTACTCTGCCCCTATGGGATACATTAACACATTCATTGTACAGCGCTAATGTCAGAAATTTCAGAAGCAAATATGCCATTTGCATTCAAGTTTTACATACCCAGGTGCAGGGAGACATGCCTGTCACAGTCTTAGATTCTCTTTAATTCTGGCACACAGAATAGGATGAGTAAATTTCAGACAGCCCTATGAGTCCTAGCGTGAATGTGATTTATGGGATGCGAATTGCTCGCCCGGAGTGACTAATGTGAGGAGCCAAAGGAATCCAAATTCTGCTCCGGGGTCTCTGCTGAAATGCCAGCTCACAGCTTCATCTGCAGTTGTGCAACTGATTGATGCTCATATGTGATGCCGGTCTAAGCAGGCCCAGAGACGTCTCGGGACTTTCCTAGGCGTTATTTCACACTCCTATTTTCCTAAGTAACAACAACAGTCTCAACTGTTGCCTCATTGCCGGTTCTAAGCAGAATCATTGTGTGTGCTTGGTGTCTCCAAAGATAATATATTGAAGCATGTTAGTGTGATGCTGAGAATAAATCACGGGTTCTTCATAAAGTCCATAGACCAGAATTCGCATTCCACCCCTAACCAGCCCTTCTGGATCTATTCAAATCACCTTTCTTCTCTGTGTTTCCTTATCTCTTTTTTTTTTTTTTTTTTTTTTTTTTTTTTTTTTTTTTTTTTTTTTTTGTCTTTTTGAGACAGGGTCTCACTATGCAGTTTAGGCTGGCTTTGAGCTCACTTTTGTAGCCCAGGCTGGTCTCAAACTCACACCAATCCTCCTGCCTCAGCCTCCCAAGTGCTGGGATTACAGGCGTGCGCCCCCCCCCCCCACCCCCCGGCTTTGTGTTTCCTTATCTCTAAATTGCTCTGGCTAAAATGTCTACACCATACGCAATTATAAATACATACGTATATATACACTTGATATATGATAGATACATTAAGATAAGCTAAAGATGCTTGTTATTTACCATAACAAGTCCCTCAAAGAACAAAACAATAACAACTAATTTATCAACAATAGAGATGACATAGAATAAAGATACATGCACTTGTTATCCCAGCACCCTTGCAAGCTGAGGCAAAGAGATCACAAGTTGACCCACAGCCTTTGGAACTTAGCAGCAACCTCTGTCAAATGAAAATGAATTAAGGATAAATAAAGCATTTTCCCCACTCCCTATCCTATCCTTCTCCTCAACTCAGTAACTCTTGCTTTTTGAATAAGTTCATTCCCTTATGCCAGTGTCTTCATATTCCTTTTTTTCTCTTTCAGGTTCTTACACTAAGGGAACAATATGATGTTTGCACATGCAGGTCTAAAATTACTTCACTTAAGAGTATGTTTTCTAGTTGCATCCATTTATCAACAAAAGATTTGAATTTATCGTGTGTTAAAGCTAAGTAATACTCCATTGTGTAAAAATACCACATCTTCCTTATCCATTCTTCAGTTGATGGGCATCTGGGTTGTTTCCAGGATTTAGCTATGAAAAATGGTACTGCTATAAAAATGGGTACACAGGACCAACCAGATACCTTGGTGGATTAAAGCACCTGTTTAGGAAGGTTCAGGAACCAGGGTTTCATCCCTGGCATGCTGTGCCAGCCCTGCCCCAAGTCACATTGAGACAATGACGAAGACTGGGCAAGGTGGGCAAACCTGTAATTCCAGTGCTCAGGAGGCTAAAAACAGGAGAATCACTACAAGTACTATCTGTGTAGTGAGACCTTGTACTAAATACATTAAAAAATAAATAAAATTTTAAAATAAAAATAGGTGCATAAATATCACTGTGGCACGAGGCTTTCAGCTCTTCTGGAAAAATTTCCAGGAGAGAAAGTAAGCAGGATGATGTAGACAGCTGTGCTATGCATTTCTGCTGGTCCCTGGAAAGAAGCAGTTAAGGCTTTAATTTGTTTTGTCTCCTTTTTTGATTGTTTCTCCTTTTTTACTTGTGAATTTCTTACAATTAAGCAGAAATTATTTTTCTTCCATCTTCCAATTTTACATGCATATATGAATAACTGCTTAGAAGACAACACTAGGTGTTACAACAAATACTGTGAAATTCATAGTACTTTGTTAAGCGAAAATCTGTATCACTTGTATTTTTTTTTTTCTGTTTTAACTTTAATGTGTACTCTCTTTAAAAATTAAAAAAAAAAAGAAAAGAAAAAGAACTGAGGAAGGAGCTCAGCATAAAGGCCCTGGATTCATGTTATAAGCAAAAATTAACAATGATAGGAAGGAGCAGCATGGTGAGAAGGAAGGAAGGAAAGGGAAGGGAAGGGAAGGCAAACAGCACAGTCAATCCAAAAGAAATTGTGAAAAATATAAAAGAAATAAGCAATTACAGGATAAGACTAAGTAAAAGTGAAACAGTCGGTTTAAATTCAACCACAAAAATTACCATATTAAATGTTAGCTGTCTAAACATTTCACTGAAGACAAACGGACAGGACAGGAAATATAATTTAAAATAAATGCTTGGAAAATATGTAAAACAAAGAGAAACTGAGGGCCGCTTTATAATGATTATCCAGGGATAATGTAAATTGCACATAACCCTAAGCCCATGCTCACTAATAATCAGCTTCAGATTACATGAAGACAAAACTAATAGAACTGTAAGGGAACTAGACAAATTCATGATTATAGCCAAGTATTTAAGCCCTGTTCCCTCAACAAAAGAGAAAATGTACACAGTTACTATTAAGGACATGAAAGACTTGAAAAATCAAAGAATTTAATAGAGATTTCTAGAACACTATGCCAAATGGAAAAAGCAGAAGTTATTTTCAAATGCACACTTTACAAAGTTATCTCCTAAAACTCTAATCAAATTTAGTCAAGTTGGTACAGCGTCGATATACAAAGTGAATTATATTTCCATGTTAGCAACTAACAAAAATAAAAAAGTTCTCATTTATAATAATACCAACTTGCATAATTAGGGGGAAAATGTACAAGTATCAGTCATTAAGAAAATGTAAATTAAAGCCACTGGATAGAAGCACACATAAGTTAGAATTTCAGCATGAAAAAGACTGATTATGCTAAACATTGGTGAGGATGTAGAGCGAGTGGTGATGGCGATCTCTTATGTTCCTACTGCTACTGCGAAATCTTAGCCATTTTGGAAAGCTAGAAATTTCTTTAATGATGAAAAATGAATCTAGGCTGGCTGGATTTAGGCAGAGCACAGACTGGGTTAGATCCCTGGTGTGCCATGCTGGCCCTGCCCCTGTGGCAAGCTGAGATGGCGATTAAGACCAGCCTGGGCTACAAAAGTGAGCTCAAGGCCAGCCTGTATTGCATAATGAGACCCCGTTTCAAAAAGACAAAAAAAAAAAAAAAAAGACTGGGTGTGGTGGCACGCGCCTGTAATCCCAGCACTTACGAGGTTATAGACAGCAGAAGTACTAGAGTCCAATCTACATATTGAGACCCTGTAGAGCCTCTCAAACATATAGAAAAAAAGATATGAATCTACACAGAGTTTATGCATTTCATGTTTATAGATTGACCCTAAAGAACTGAAGATGTATTTCCATAAACTATTTTTGCATCAATACTCATATAATAGTAGTTGACTTGAAAAGGTGGAAAACTTGTTCCATTGTTGTTTCCAAGTTGTTTCATCAACTTGTTCATCAACTGCTGAGTGGATAAGCAAACAATGCCATTCTGTTCAACAATAAAATGAACCGACTCTTGATGCACACGACAAGATAAATCTGGAAATAACTGAGCCAAGCAGAAGAAGCCGGAACCTGTACATGCACAGTCCAAAAATGGAATGCATGCAGATTCCATTTCTATAAAATTCTATAAAATTCAATCTTTAATTACAGAGACCCAATCAGGAATCACTGGGAATAGGAGAAGGAGGAGATGAGATAGGAAAACATAAGATGGAATTAAAAGGGATGCAGAAACACTCATGGAAAGACAGATATGGTCATTGCTTAACCGCAGCGAGTTTCATGGTTATCATGAGTTACCAACTTGTATACTTCAAGTATGTGCAGTTTGGTGCATCTTGATTTTACTTAGTGAAGTTGTTTTAAAAACCCCAAGAGAAGCAATTATATACAGCCTTGCTGGAAATTTATGGGCCTAACTGTATATATTAGGACTAAAGAAGCTTGTTTTCCAAGTGATTAGTAACCTGGATTTGTAAATAAGACTCAAGACAAGTCACAGGTCTCTGTTTTGCAATGATATGGATAGCTTTTGGTCTAGGAATTATACAAGTGAGATTTATTGATGGAAAAAAATATCCAATCTGGCCAGAAATACAATTGGTATTTAAATACTGTAATCAGCAAGATAGGGAGCCAATTCAACCAATTCTTTAGGCATTTGTCACATAATTCAACATGTAACTGGCCATTTTTGCTAGTTAAAGGCCCTGAGAAGGATGCAGAAAAGGATTTGGAGTGATAACTTTGGAAAGCACTAATTTGAATTACAACACATTGATATGGGGCCTAGGGAGATAGCCCAGTGGTCTAAGCACCTGCCCAGCAAGCACAATGACATGTGTTCAACCCCCATGTCCACATGCCATGCTAGCCACTGGAAGCCTGGGCTTGCCATGCCAGCCACCAAAACCAGCTGTGGTGCTATGAGCCTGTAATCCCACTGTGCGGGGAGGCTGAGACAGAAGGATCACTATGAGTCTGAGCTGCATAGTGAGATTTTGTACTAAATAAAAATAGATTAAACAGATTCATATTCCCAGATTCTAGCAACCCAATTATTGGCCTACCTGACTGTCATGTATGGGCCATGCATTCCTAAGTAATTCATCTTTACAGAGCAGTGGAAGTGAACTATCAGGAACACTGGACTTAGAAATCTCTAATTTGCTGCATGTTTTCAGCAGTACCACATAGTCTGTGGCTAGGCTGGTTGATGGGGAAGCTACATAACCAAAATGGGTATTCCACGGAAAATAATTTCAAATGCTCTGTGATTTTTGCTTTCTCATGTAAGAAAAACCATTTGATGTGAAACTTTCTGTGTCTGAGTGATTTCATCTAACATTATGGTCTCAAGATCAGTCTACTTTTCTGCAAATGACAAAATGACAAATTTTCATTCTTCTTTATGGGTGAATAAAATTCTCTCTCTCTCTCTTTCTGTATGTGTTTCTGTCTCTCTGTTTCTATCTCTATCTCTGTCTCTATGTGTCTGTCTCTCTCTGTATGTTTCCCTGTGTGTCTGTCTCTTCTCTGTATCTTTCTCTGTGTCTCTCTGTATGTGTCTGTCTCTGCCTCTCTGTGTCTTTCTGTGCGTATGTTCCTGTGTGTCTGTCTCTGCCTCTCTCTCTCTCTCTCTCTCTCTCTCTCTATATATATATATATATATATATATATATCACGTTTTCTTTAGTCATTTTTTTTCTGTTAGAGGGCATGTAGGCTAACCCAAATTTTAAATTAAGTGCAAAATATTTGGGAAACAGTAAGACACAGGGAAGTAGACTTTTGGAGATCAAGAAGGCCATCAGATAAAGGGGACAGAGGTTCAGGAAAGGAGTACAAGGACTGGAAGTGATCAAGGTACTCTATACACATTATAGCTAAGACAAATGTTATTATGTATCACAGGCATACACTGATAAAACTAAATTTTAAAAATTAATTTAAAACATCCTGCTTGAAAAAGTGCCACAGGAAAATAATGTTTAAAACCATTGAACTCAGCAAATTTAATGAGGTTCTTTACAAGAGCACTTCTCAGGGCCTTTAACTAGCAGCAAGTTGCCAGGAGTTGCACACAGCATGCGGCTCTTTCTAATGCTCGCATAAGTATATGACACTTACCCAAAAGTACCTATAAGTAATGGTAGCAGACAACTGTAGTTTTAGTTTGGGGATGTCTACAGATCATCTTGACCACGTTGGAAGGTTGTTATAATTATCTAGAGCATTTGTAGTATTTTAGGCACTAGAAAAAATAAAACACTAGGGCATCACAACATACAAAAGATGATTGTCAGCAATGAAAATATATGAGATTTCTCTATTGTCACTTATTTAAAACAAATCTAATACCCAATCACCACAAAGCACCTTTATATCTATGATTATGAGGACACAATTTTTCATGAAGATTTTTTCTGCAAGGCGAATAAAATGACTTAAGAAGAAATGGAGAGCAAATGAACCAGCAAGAGCAAGCAAAATGAGATGGAGCGTTTAACTGGTTATAGGAGCATATGTAGCACAGATCCAGGTGCCATGAGATTTTAATAAAATGATGAGAGAAACTGGAATGGGGGAAGGGGAAAAGAAGGAAGGGGAAGAGAAAAATGCATATAGACCTTAACTCACTGAAAGAAAAGACATGTGCCCATAGTGCTTGGTTGCCTTGCCATGCCTATATCTTGTCTTATGAGCAACTGCTTTGCAGATGACAACGCACAATGTACTGAACATTGTTACTCTCCTACGATCTTGTTTTGAAATGTTATGCCATTGTTTTCATTGTTTTTCTTCTATTTAAAATCTGAAAGAGAAAGACCAAGATAAATTGGAAAACTAAATTAAATTCAGAGAAGTGTTCTATGTAAAACAGAAAAAAAAAAAAAAAAAAAACCCAAAAACTAATCTCTGAAATGTTTGAAAAGGTATAAGATGTATAATATAAGAGGAAATGCTTTGGAAAACTAATCATTATAAAGAAAAAATTTTGTAAATCAAACTTTTCATCTAAATTAAAAAGAAAGTGAACAAATGTCAAGAAAAAAGTGAATGCAAAGCAGGAGTCAACTCAATAGAGAAAAACAAAAACAACAAAAAGAGAGAAAGTACTATGGAGAAAAATTCAATAGAAACATAAATCACTTGAAACTGCTTGTACTCCTACTAATTGGAATCCTAGGAAGACAGACGGCAGACAGCATGGGAGTGAAGGTTATGAAAATTAACATTGGAAAATTTGAGTAAAAAGAGATATGAATATTCAGATTGAAAAGGTCTACTAAAGTGGTGGACAAACTGTCCGTTGGTGCAGCCTCGTCACATTTCAGAGAGCATGAGGAGATGCTAAGTAATAGACATGGATTAAAAAAAAAAAAACTTATCAAATTCTTATCATTTTATTTAGTGAAATTATGTATCATTTTTGTCTGTTTTTTTTTTTTTTTACTATTTTTTGCTGTCATTTTTTTTCTTTAAAAATCTACCTCTAAGGTGAGGCTCACACTGAGGCTCACAGTGGAGTGACCAACTTCACACTGACTGTGAGAAGACAACAAAGCTTTTTAATATTTTGAGCAAAATTTTTCACCACAGAATTCAACACTCAGTGAACAAAGCAATGAGTGTGATGTCATAAAGACTTTCATATGGGCATAGCCTCTCTCCACACTGTCTCTTAGGAAAATGTACAGGGAAAAAAAAGACACACAGGCATGTTATAAAAATGGCCAGAGCTAATTCAGACAGTAAAAGGAGTAATAATGGATATATTCATTTCAATAGACAGAAGGAGAGAAGCGATGAATCATCTTGATGTTTTTGTAAAGCCGACGTTTGCATTTCTCCTGAACAAAAATCAGGTATAATTTCTGGAAAAAAATAAGTACAATATTTTTGAAATCTAATGCCCCAAATATACTGTGATTTAAAAAAAAAAACTTGTTCCACGGAAAGACTGAATGAAGAATTCCTTTGATCTTGATCTAGGCAAAGCCTACTGTAAGTGGTGCACGAGCCATAATTTGGATTTTTTGAGGCGAAAACTAACTGCAAGCACTGTAATTAGTGTGTCTTGAACAACATTTGCATATAGTCCTAATAGCATAAATGATGTTTATTGATTGATAGTGCTTAGACTTTGTTAATAAATGAACCACAGAAGACAAATATGGTTGGAAAATAATATAACACTGTACCTTTGAGATACTGTCAGCTGTAAAGGTAAAATTTGCCAAGGAGAAGATTAAAAAAGGGGAGGTGAGCTGCCCAAATAGCTCAGTGGACTATAGTGTCTGCAAGCAGGTGCAGAGGCCAGGGCCCTGGGGTGTGCTGAGACAGCAATTGAGACTGGGTGTGGTGACATGAGCCTGTAATACCAGTTCTTGGGAGGGTGTAGATGGGCAGATCACTATGAGCGTGATCTGATAGTGAGACCCTGAACACCCTGTAGCCTCTTCAAAAAAAAAAAAAAAGATGCAAAAATAAAGGATATGTAGACAGAAGGTTGAGTGCTATGTTTACTGTCTATTCAGTTGCCCAAAATATGCTATAAAACATATCTAGATTGAGTATAATAACTAAAAACAGATAAAGGTTGTGGAGCATGGAAAAAGGGAGGAGATAGATTTTTTTATGTCTTCTTCATCTTCTGCTTTGCTATGATGTTCACTTTCTATGGCTACCATAATAAATGAGCCCAAACTGTAAGGTCACTGTAGTGGTTGATACATTGTGTCAACTTGGTGGGATGTCTGGTGGTCGATACATTTTTATCAGTTTGGCTGCATTGCCAGGCTATTTCATGTTATGAGCCATGAGGGCCCTGCCCCAGAATAACTTAGTTTGGACTTTATCTCCTGGCTTCCTGCACAGACTTGTCAGCCTCTAGTTTGTACCCTTCAGCTTTCCTTAGCAGATTTTTCTGCCTTCTTTTTCAGACACAATGGCTGACCATTAGAGACTGTTAGGAACTGGTAGAAACCTGTTAAGGCCAGTGGAGACTAGTAGGGCTGGAACAATGCAGGGAGTATAAAAGTCTTGGGACTGAATTCTTCAATTGGCAGTGTGCAGACACTCTCAGCACACTTCCCCATCTGACTCAGACCAGCACATTTTGTGTTATATCTATTCCTTGTATTATATCTATTCCTCTAGCAAGACCTTGACTAGAACAGTCACCTAGAGAGAAAATATTCTCTCAAGCTTTCACAGAGAGTAAACTGGTCAAGTAATGGCCATGACTCAACCAGATAGCTGACACTGACAAAAGATCTACAAAACGTTGTGCATGGTTTCAAGGCAAATCTTGAGTGGATTTGACTGACATTGTCAGATGCAAAAGTTACATGTTTTGTTATACAGGTCTTGCTTTAACTTGGACTTAACCTTCCAGCAGAAAATGTTTAACCATGAGGCATAGAAAGTAAAGCCAGATTAGTATACTGAGCTGGAAAAGACTCAAGTCAACATGTTCTGACATTTCCAGTTCTGCCAATATCCCATTACTGTTATGGAACATTGGACTATGTATACAACTACTTTCTCTTAGTTCAATGAAAAGAAATATTTATACCAATGACATTTAGAGAAGTTATCATGTCTGCATCTTGTACTCTGAACAATTACTATGAAGACAACAATATGCATTGTATCAATTATTGTGGCTGTCCTACTAAAGTGTTTTAAAACTATCTCAATGTTATTTCTTATTAAAAGTGATAAAAATAAATAAAATAAATATGATGGGTGTGTTCTCTCACAGTGTGAAGGCTGTTCCCAGGTGTGGTAGGTAATTGCTCAAAGTTCTAAAGCCTAATTCATTCTGTGTCTCTTTTCCGCTGGTTTCTTCAGGTTGTCTTTCCATGTTCTGAGGTTCTTTGGCTTGTAGGCATGTCATGCTAATCTCTGCCTCTGTCTTTACACAATGTCCCTTTGTGCCCAAATTTCCTTCTTCATTTGAAGACTTCTGTCATGTTGGACTGAGGGTGCACTTTCATTCAGGATAACTTCATCTTAGCTATAATTTTAAAGGCTCCATTTGCAAATAATGTCACAGTCTGAGATTCTGGATAAATGAAAATTTGGGGGAGACAAAGTAATTCATCACATTTATCATATGAACTTATTGCTTGGATAAGATTTATAACTTGGAAGGGATTATTTTACATTTACATGTATTTTTCCTGGAAGACAGGAAAACACAAGAAATACATGTTCATTGGAAGCCATCTGCCTATCTGTACTAAACAAGTGTCTCAAAAGTCCTCAGTGAGGACAGTTGATTAAGGAAATACCCATATACACATGCATCTGCCCTTTTTTTTTTTTTTTAAATTTTATTTATTATTTTTATTCTTGTTTCAGAACCTTTGTTTGTTTATTCACTCATTTTTATGGTCGGCTCAGCCCGCCCCGAGGGCAGGGCTGGCGCAGCATGTGGTGCCCGGGATCGAACCGCGGTCCCTGAAGCCACCCAAGCTTCCCCAAGCAGACGCTTTAGACCACTGAGCCATACCGCCGGGCCCTATCTGCCTTTTTTATGGTTAGACCTTTTGCAAAAAACATGATTTCTCATGTAATTTAATTCCCCCCCCCAAAGATTTTGTAATTCACTAATTTAGCATTGGAATAACTTTCTCCTTATTTATAAAATGTAATGTTTCCTTTTATTGACTAATTAAGAAATATATGATTCATTTTATTTCCTTTACTATTTTCACTTGCAGAAAATTTTCTGCTACACTTAGTAGCAAATTGTGGAGGAAATAACTTCTTACTTATTCAGGAAAAAATTCAAGTATTTAAGAAGCAATGTTTTTGATAAATTATTATATCATTTATTTAGTTAATTGACATTTCATGTAGCAAGTCCAATCTGTGAAAGTGGACAGAAAATGGAGAAAAATACAAAGATAGATAGTGAAAATTATCCATGGGGAGTTGGGGCAGACATAAATGAGATGCTGGTTGAAGAAACAGTTCAGAAACAGTATTGGTGCTAAGACATTGAGTGAGGTGTAAAGCCCAGCAGAAGGAGAGCACAGAGACAAGCCCAAGCTTGAAAGCTGCGGGTGCCTGAGAGGAACAGTGCAATACCAAGGCCAAGAACAGACACAGAAGCAGAGTTAGAGGAAACTGAATGAGCCAGACTTCTCTGTACTCCCAACATTGACCGCTGCGTGGTAACAGGTGCGGTGCTCCTACCGAACAAGCGTTCATTTATCAACATGTTAATCCTTCTCTTCCTTGGATTCATACCACAGTGTGCTCTGCTCACACCACTTTTCTTGCTACAAAGAATGATGAAAAGGACAAGTCCCTCTTCTTACGGCACTTACAGTAGTGGAAGATAAAAGGCCATTCGTGGCCAGCCAAGCATATTCAGTGTAAGGTGGTAATGCTGACATTAAAAAAAATACAGTGCAATACTCATCAACAAATTTGAAGCAGTAATTTAAACAAATCTACCCAAAAGAAAACCTCATGTCCTGACAGATTCATAGTGAACTTCTACAAGAACTTTGGGGAAGATCTGACACTAATACTGCTCAAACGTTTCAGTGGAATTAAAAAAAAAAAAAAAAAAAAAAAAAAAAAAAAAAAAAAAGAGTCCTTTTAAAGTCATTTCTGGTAGCTAGTGTTACCTTGATTCTAGACCGGACAAAGATTAAAAAAAAAAAAAAAAAAAAAAACTACAGGCCAATCTCTTTAATGACCATAAATGTAAAAATGTCTCAACAAGATCCTAGCAAAGAGACTAGAATAAATCTTCAAAACGATTGCAAAAAGGCTTCAGCCTAGGGGTACAGAAAATGGCTCAATATATGCAAATCAGTAGATGTGATACATCACACGAAGAGAAGCAAGGACAACAAGCCCATGATCATCCGACTGCACACCAGAAAAGGCCTTTGGAAAAACCTAACATCCATTCATGATAAAAACTCTAAAGAACATAGGTATAAAAGGACCATGAGACGATCTAATGAAAGCCATTTTAGCAAAGCTACTATCCACATCATATTAAATTAGGAAATCCTGAAAATGAGAAATAAGCCTAGGATAATCACTATAACCACTCCTGTTCAATATAGTACTCAAAACAACGCTACAGTGAGGTCTGTTGGTGTTGTCTTCTAATCCCAGCATTTGGGAGGCTCAGGCAAGAGAATCACTGCACATCTGAGGCCAACCTAGGCTACATGGTGAGTTCGAGGTCAGTCTGAACTACATCATGGCAGCCTTTCTCTAAACAAAATGCACAGACAAAAAAAAAAAAAAAAAAAACCAAAAAAAAAAAAAAAAAAAAAAAAAAAAAAAAAAAAAAAAAAAAAAAAAAAAAAAAAAAAAAAAAAAAAAAAAAAAAAAAAAAAAAAAAAAAAAGCCCATTACCTAGAAAAATCAATCAAGAGAAAGAAATAAAAGAGACATATACGGGAAAGGAAGAAATCAAATGGCAACATTATCCCTTACAAAAATTCCGTCAAAGACTTCTAAAATAAATAACTAAATCCAGAAAAGCATCAGGATACAAACAACACACAAACACCAAGTGCATTCCAATACACCAAGAATGAATTCACTGAGAAAGAAATTAGGAAGACAGTATCATTCTCAATAGCATCAAGAATTAAATACTATACTTAGCAATTAACCTAACCAAGAAAATGAAAGACCTCTACAATGAACACTACAGTACTCTGAAAAAGATCAAAGAGAACGCCCTAAAATCAGAATGAATATAATCAAATAGCCATAATGCCAAAAGTGAGATACAGATGTAACATAATCCCAGTAAAAATGTCAATAGTGCCCTTCACAAAATTGAAGACACCCCAAAATTCATATGGAACCAAAGAGGACCAAAAAATAACAAAGGTAGTCCTGGTTAATAAGCATAAATCAGGAAACATCACAATTCTGGAGTTGAAGTTATATTATAAAACTGTAGTAATAAAAATGTCCCGGTACTAGCACAAATGATTTTTTTTTAAAATGCAATCAACAAATAGAATCATAACAAATATGAAAGCTTCTGCACTGCAAAAAATCAACCAGTGTGGGGCCTGGCAGAATAGCTCAGTGTTCTAAAGTGCCTGCTTAGGAAAGCTTAGGCGGCTGCAGGGACCGCGGTTCGATCTCCAGCATCACATGCTGCGCCAGCCCTGCCCTCAGGGCAGGCTGAGCCGGCCATAAAATAAATAAATAAATAAATAAATAAATAAATAAATAAATAAATAAATAAATAAATAAATAAACAAACAAAAGTTCTGAAACAAGAAAAAAAAAATCAACCAGTGGATTAAAGACACACCTTAGAAAACTAGGGAAATAATTACCAATTGTATCTCAGACAGAGAAATCATCGCTAGAAACTATAACAAGTTCAACAAAATTAGACCCCCCCAAAAAAAGACCCAACCAAAGAAAAGCAGAAATACACACTTTTCACAAGAAGTACACACAGTTAATGAATACACAAAAAACATTCACTGTCGCTGGCTATTAGGGAAACGCAAATTAAGATAATACTAAGATTTCATCTTATCACCGAATGGCTATCATCAAGAAATCAAATATGGCAAATGTTAAGGAAGCTGTGGAGTAGAAGGAACCTTACGAATGGTTGGTAGGAATGCATATTACAACAAGCATGATGGAAATTAGTACAGAAATTCCTCAAAAGCTAAGCCTAGAATTCCAAGGAACCCACTTATTCCCTTCCTAAATAGCTTCCCCAAAGTGCCGAAGGCAGTGTATCTCGGTTGTTCATGCACACCCATCTTTCTAGCAGCACAATTTATAGCAACTAACCCTCAGAAGTGACCCATATGCCCAGCATCAGCTACACAGGTGAAGAAAGGGTGGAGCTTGTGCCCAATGGGGCACTTGCTCACTCATGGAGAGGGATGTGCTTGGGGTAGTTTCAGGAAGGTAGGTGAACCCTGAGCCCATAGTGTTACGTGAAATACAGGACAGCATCAAGCTTAAATAGCACCTGGTTTCTCTTATTTAAGAAACAAGGGGCTGGGGAGACAGCTCAATGGCCTAAGTGCCTGCTTGGCAAGAGCAAGAACCTGATTTGATCCCGAGAGCTATATGACATGCCAGCCACAGAACTCCGGGTGTGCCCAGTTGCACACCTATCATCCTAGCATCATGGAGGCTGAGGTAGAAGGATTCTACTCGCCCCAGTAGTAAGAACCTGTATCAAATAAATAAAATAAAAACCTACAAGGAAAGGAAGAAACAAGAAAAACAAACCCAAAATAAAAATGAAGAGCAATAGCTGGGCGTGGTGGTGCACCCCTGTAATCCCAGAACTTGGGAGGCTGAGGCAGAAGGATTGGTGCAAGTTCGAGACCAGCCTGGGCTACAAAAGTGAGCTCAAGGCCAGCCTGAGCTGCATAGTGAGACCCTGCCTCAAAAAGGCAAAAATAAATAAATAAACAAACAAACAAACAAATTAATTAATGAATCAAGGTAGAAAATGGGCTGTAGCTCGGTGTTACAGATTCCGTCCTCAGAAAAGTAACAAAGGAAAACATAATAATCAAATAATGGGATAGCCTACCTAGATATACATCACATACACACACACACAACCAATAAAGATACGCCAGCTGCCAGTTGCACCGTGGGTTCTGTGGGAGCTGAGATAGAATGTGTCTTTCTCAGAAGTTCTCAGGTAAATCGGATGCTGTTTTCTGGAGACCATTTGGAGAATGGCTGTGTTTTGTCCCGTTTGTACATTCGCGCACATTTTAGTTTGTGTATTTGACCATCGAAGCTGGGTGTTAAATTATACATTTAAGCACTCTTGTATAATTTAATAGCTAATTTTTGAGACCCTGTGGTGAGCTGGCTGGATATTATGTTCACTCTGGAAGCTAGAGTTCTGGGGCATGAGATCCTTGCTGTCATTTCTCCAAAGCCCTGGGAATATCTGGAGCCCAGAAGTCCGAGAGAGAGCAACCACATATGCCTCGGTGAGCGTCCTCCTGCGGGATGAGGCCAGACCACACTCCGACCGCGTCTTTTCTGTTCAGCATTCCTTCCTATACACACACACACACACACACACACACACACACACCCCTACTTATTCACTGGAGTTAATTGACCTGAACAGAGAAAACTGGAGCATTTGGAATTCTCTGCCTTTTGAAAAAGTAGGAGCTACTGTTACTCAGTTATTAAGTTAAATTTTCAAAAGGTCTTCTTGAGCTTTATTCATTCTTCCTCCCAGACAGCCTGAGGGACTTGCTACACGGAGTGACTTTAAGGAAGTATTTAGCTGGGATAAATCTTTGCTCAAATGCAGTATTTGCAAGTCAGACAGTTTTTGAAAATAAACAGGGAGGGCAGGGGCAGGGGAGAATCAGGTTGAAAATGAGCAAAATACGTGCAATGCCCCACCAATTTCTCAAAATGAACCTCACCACTCGGTATTATAACATGCATTTATCAGCAAAAAGCTAAAGGCGCCCAGGCCCCGGGCAGGGTGCTGTGAAGGCTCAGGTGGTAGCGCTGGAGGCTGCATCGCTGCTGTTCTCATATTCCAGGAGCAACATCTGTGTGCTTTCTCCATCACACCTGGGTAAGCTTGCTGACCTCATCCTCTCTTCTCCTAACTGGACAATAATTAATTATTGCTGTAACTGGCCAAGCTTTAAGACGCATGCCTGCCACTGCTGCCATTTCTGCGAACGATCTCATGAACCAACACACCTGCCTTCCCCCAGGGCCAGACAGCTTTGCATCCTGCAGAAGGAAGTACGGTAATGAATCACCTATCCTGCAACAAAAAAAGTGTATTATGTGTGTGTGCGCGCACACACACACACACAGACACACACACACACACACCCTGATAGAGTGCAAATGGTAGAAAACAAAGGACCAAAATAACAATTCATACAATTCCTTGATTTGACCATTTCTGATGCATTGCTTCCAGACTTTATGCTCCTGTACCTTTTTAAAATTAATCACAATTAATTTTGGTGACATTGTTTTTGAATTGGGAAATGTTTACTGGTCATTTTTATAATCAAAGAACATAAAACAGTAGCATGTGCATTCTTCCTGAGTGCGTGTTGAATGTGTGGTTATAGTATGGTACGTTGTGTTCACATGAGTAGCTGCCAGGGACTGGAGAGGTCATACAAAAGTGTAGAAGGAGAGGCAGCAGCTGGGGTTAGGGTCCATAGGGGATGTTCAAGAGAAAGGCTGGGATCAGAGGGTGTGAGGACCAACGGGGTTTGAAAAAGTCAGACAGATGGGCAGGAGCAGTAATAAGGGTCAAGGTAAATGTCAGCCAGAGGCTCCAGATTCACCTGCAATGCAGAGATCAGCTCACCGGAGTGTGACAATGAATCAAACAGTGATGACTCAAGCAGAGAACATCCGGCCAGGGCATCTGTTGCCGGCATTGCTCTGCTGCAAGTGGAAAGCAAAGTCAGCTTATAAATGCAGTAGGCAGGAAGGCAACGACTGTGTGAACTCAGGTTTCCTCTTGCGTGTAGGATTTGGTGAGCAAAGAAAATTCATGCAGCTTGCCAGATAGAAGGCCAAGTTATCAGGCAAAGCTGAGAGAGCCTTGAGGAAGATCTAACTTTAAATATAGTACTTAGAAAAAGACAGTGGAGAAATCCAGTGAAATCTATGCAAAGTCTAAAACTAGGTTACCAACGCAACACACGCTGAAAGAATTTTAGTACAAATAATAATTAAATATCTTATATGTTTCTTTATTGGCAAATGTTTTTCAACCTAGATGCACTACTCAGTAAAGTTCTACATACAAACTACTTCTTGTATGTGCTAGCTTTTGGTGCAGAAAAAAAATGATTGCAATTGTTAGTGGTGTATACAGCAGGCTCTTGCCAATCCTCACGTGGCTCACGTGAGCAGGGAGTTCTGTTGAGTTCAGACAGACTTTCTGGTTAGTTTGTTCATGTGTCTGGGGTAGCGGGTGTGTTGGCGGGAACGTGGAAGATGTGAGATCATCTCAAAGGATATGAATGAGTTCTCTCATTTCTTTCACACGCTTCTGTCATGCAGTGTTCACAGCGATTATCCACATGAGTGAGGAAGCGCGAAATGCACTAACCGTTCTCCAGCCTCTGCCTGCATCCAGTGTTCTACTGTCCCACTGGCTTAAGCAAGTCATGGGGTGCCACAATCAGTACAGGAAGGCACCAGGGCTTAGAAGACAAACCGGAGGCATTAAGACAATCAGTTTGCACCTGCTTTCAGTGTGCCAACCTAGAATCTTCAGAAATTCTGAACAATATCCATTTCACCATATTTCATTATTTAGAAAACATACTCCACTGCATTTCTTATTTATCATTTTCCTATAATTATGTGTATTGTCGTCTTCACAGTTATTACACTGTATATATTTTTACAAGTTGTTCACCCTCTTAAGCACCATTTTTTTTTTTTGTAAGCCTGCATAGCACTCTGGTTTGCCATTATGCTGTCTCACCTTAAACATTTTCAAATTATAGCAACTTTATTTTGTACAAGATTGCTTGCTTTGGGGAGTTATTTTACCTAGAAATTAGTGGGTCAATCATTCTTAAGTTTCTCAGTGCCTACAACAAAAATGCTTTTCCAAATACTTATTCTACTTTCCATGATCCTTGCGAATGCACCATGTCCTCTCCAACCATAAGGATTACTTCATTTTATTAAATATTGGTGATAAGAATAGCCACAATTACTTCGAAGGGCCATAGCCAGCGCTCAGGGCATCAATTCTTATGAAGACATGGCGCAAGGTTAAGAATGAGAACTCCAACTACATGTTAATGAAACTCTTTATATTACTGCATCGATTTGATTGCATGTGGTCATCTGTGCTTGAGTTTAAGGGTTGTTATAACTTTCTTTGTGAATCATCTTTGCATTGTCTTTCCTTCTTTTTTTTCTTCTTCTCCTATCTTAATTTTCTTCAGTCGAGGTTTCTTTCATTTCCCCTGTCAGTTTCTATTTTTGCATTCTATTTCATTTGAAAAAGACTGCCTTTAAAATTCTTTCATATCATTCATAAGGAGATTGCCCTTTATGGAGCAGACTAAATTACTATCTTGGGTGGCCCTAGTTTTCTTCAATAACACTAACTCAGCCTAAAAGAAAAACCAGGATCCCAAGACAAATACAAAGCTGAAAATACCTCTTATACTTTGACACATGTTCATTTCCTTTTCTATTAAACTTTTTAAAGATAAAGTAAAACAGAATTTCATAATCCAATAATGAGAGAATAACACCAGTTACTGTGCTGTGTGTGGCTGCCTTTAGTTACTCAGAGTACAAGACATAAAGCAAAAAGAGTTTAGCAAAGAAAGGACAGACAGATGAATAGCACAAGTCTTTCTTTTCAGTGAAATAAGAGAGACTAGTAGTATAAATCAAACCAACAGGCACATGTATTAAAATATTTTTACAATGATAGAATTGGCAATTTGGGGAAGTATTTGAATTTCCCCCTATTTCTTTCTTATGTATTTTCTATATTGTTCTTTATTTCTCCTATAAGAGAAAGCATGTTATACTTGAGCTTGAACATCTGACTGACTTCCTTCAATAGTGTCACGTCCATGCACCTACAACACTTCACGTTTCTTGCCTTTAGGCGGCATAGCAGCCCGTTGCCCACAAACACAATTTTTCTTACACTTTCACTTGTTCTTGAATATATACACTGCTGCCAAGATCCGGCTGTTAGAAGTCATGCTGTCAACATTGGTACCCACACATCCCTGTAATCAGATCTTTTTTAATTCTTCTGTGAAGAGACCTAGAAGGAGGATAGCTGGGCCAACTGGGATATTCCTACTTGGGAGTTTCTGGGGACTCTCCACACTGACTTCCATAGTGGCTGTACCAGTTCACATTCCCACCAACAATTCCAGCCACATCTTCACTAGCAAATACTATCATTAGGCTTTTGAGGTGATGATTTGTGGTCTAGTTTTAATTTGCATTTCTCTGAGGGCCAGCAATGATGAATATTTTTCACGTATATATTAGCCATTTGAACTTCTGAGAAACGACCATGAATTTTGACTGGATATTTTATTTAGGGGTAAGTTTTTAAAATTATTTATATATCCGCACATGCACGTGTGTGTGTGTGTGTGTGTGTGTGTACATGTGCGCATGTGCAGGGTCTCACTACACAGCTCAGACTTGTAGCAATCCTCCTGATTTCTGCCTCCCTAGAGCTGGGATTACAGGTGCCTGCCACCACTCCCAGACTCCATCACCAGCTCAGAGTGCCTGGGGGTGGGGCCAGTGCCCCATGCAGTGCCAGGGATGGAAGCCTGGCCCCTGCTCTTGCCTAAGTAAGTGCCTAGTCTTCTGAGCTATACTGTGGTCCCTGAGTTATTTATATATTCTTTTTTTTCTTAGAAATATACTTTATTTTTTATGATTTAATATTTTTATTGTTTAAATTTAACAATGGTTATATTACATATTTTCATCAGATCAGTTTAAATTAATAGATATATGTATATAAGATTGATCAAACAATTAAGCATTAACACATTCAATAAACATTACTTTTTTATTTTTTTTCCCCTTTCTTTTTTTAAAAGTTGACACATTGCATATTGTCCTCACAATAGTTCTACAGAGCACAGTGTGTGGGCATGACCCATCTCCCTATTGATGTTGCTAAGAAGAAAGAAAAGAAGAAAGGAAAAGAAAATTCTTCTCTTTGGACTAAGAGGAAGCAGATGCATACACAGTCAAATGTTCTGCAATTGCAGTGGGCCACCAGTGAAGCTTGTAATGTCTGAGGCTATATATTCTTGATATTAGTCCTCTGTCCCAGGAATAGCTGGCAGAAGCTTTGCCCCACTACTTACACTGTCTCTTCTCTCTGTTGACTGGAGGTCATCTTCTTATGTGTGGGTTGCCCCTAAGCTACTGAAACTTCTTTCTACCCCATGGTTTCCAATAATAAAGCTTGCCCTGACTGGTTCACACAGAGCAGAGGATGGGGCCCCAAGTCGTGTACCCACTTTCTGTGTTTTCAAGGGTCAGGGGCATACCGGCTCTGCGAGGCTTTGGTGACTTTTCCTGGATCGATAAGAAGATATAATTATTTGTTTCGTCAAGAGTGGCACAAAACACTAGACTTACTCTATGGGAAAATAAATGTCTTCTCTTCTCACTTTGTTTTATTGGCAACAATTAAGTTGATTTAAAAATAAATCCATGCTGCCTCTGTGTGTGCTCCACACTCAAACATTCATAATTGCTCCCTGAGTGTAATGGCCTAGATGTTAATTTTAGATAGTTGAAACGGCAAGTCATATATTTTTAAGCCACCGAGTCATTTTTAATTAATGTCTATTTGTTTTAATTTTGAAGCTCTGCTGCAATAATCAATAATGGAAGCTGAAAGCATGTGTCATAGTGACAAAGTCATATGAATCCTTAGAAACCGTAAATTCTTTGTGGAACGTTTATGATGATTTTTTTTAAAAAAAACAACAACAGATTATCATAAAAGATATTCTTTTAAGTCAATCTCAGATGTCTTTCCACAGGTTACCATATGGTTTGCTATGAAAAGCAATGAGCAGGCTAACCTGGAAAATCAAAGGAAAAGAGTGTGGCTTTTATATCAATAGTGATGGCCTTCCCCATGGGGGGCAGATGGGCCACGTGTTTTTTGTTTAATTTGCCCATAATCAGCTGCCTGAAATCACACACACACACACAAACAGAAGATTTAATCGGTAGAGAAAACAATGGATTTAGGGAGAAGAAAGTCAAGCGTGTGCAAAGGTGTGATTGTAGCAGTGGGTTGGGGAAACAAAACCACCGGAAAAGCACAGGGAGATATAGGAGGAAGCATGGAGGGTATAAGTGCTCAGAGCTCTGCACCGGTGGAGGGGGCACAGGACCCGTGAGCAAGCTGGGAAGAGGGGAGGAGGCCAGGGGGACTTCGCAGATAGCAGAGTCAGGGGTGATGGCTACACTTAGGATGCAATTGGGGGGCAGATCGCAGCGAACACAAGATGCCCAGATGGGGCATGGAATGGAAGATCTACATAGATGGTAAAATCACCCTAAAATGATCACACGCAATGCCTGAGAACTGGTCATTAAGTCAAGACCTAAAATGCTAGGAAGTCAGAAACCGGAAAGGCATCGGTAGAGGGTGTGTTAAGTCAGAGGCTAGTGTCTTACAGGAGGCACAAGGTGGTGATCTGAAGGGCTCCTGCAAAGGAACGATAGGACTTAACACGCTCAACAGGAAGTTCTTCTGCAAACAGTTGAGAGCTCTTGGGCATGTGTGCAGTCTGGCAGAAGAAAGTGTATTAAAAGGTGGAAAACATCCTTTCTCAGATGTAGGAGTAAAACCACTAATTTTTCTTTACAAAACTAGAACAGAACAGGGAATCAAACTATGAAAAAATGATGCTAAGTATTTTTCTGCTGCTTACAATTTGGAAAGAAAGATGGAAGAAAGAAGCAGGCAGGAGGAAGGCTGCTTGATAGATTTTAGATGTTCATGCAGTGTCTGGCTGGCTGGACAAGGGTGCAGGATCACAGCAGCGCCTCTGCTCATCTCACTGACACATGGTTTCTGTTACTGCAAGGGGTAAGTCTCAGGCCCTGGGAGCCAGCAGCATCCTCCTCATAGCTGGGCAGCATACACCCCAACAGGAGGACATAGGCCAGCGTACCTTGGGGTGCAGGCTACAACGTGTTAGTAGCAAAGCAGGCTTAGCCTGCAAATGCTACAAGGGCTGCTTCTATCTGCCCCTATCCAGAAAAGATTGTGCAAACATCACCCGAGAAAACTGACATGTCACAGCTGGAGAAATTCTTTAGCTTTTACTTTGGGTGCAGTACTGGGGATCGAACCCAAAGCTTTCATACTGAGCTCCATCCTCAGCCCTTTCATTGCATTTTACTTTGATGCAGGGTCTCCTTTAGTCACTAAGGTGCTCGGGCTGGACTTGCACTTGTGATGCTCCTGCCTTGGTTTCTCAGAATGCTGGGATGGCAGGTGCATTCCAGCATACTCCACCTTCTTTAAGTTTTAAATTAAGTGGCAGCCTAAGGGCTCTATGATTCCCAAGACTTCCAATTAAAGGTCCAATAATATCTGTCATTGTGTCCCTCTGCGGTAAACAGAAGCAGGATATTAATGATGTTAGGAAGTTGTGTCCTGTGCTTGGGTCAGGAAAGATAATACAACAAGAAATATGCAGGAGTCTGATATATATATATATATATATATATATATATATATATATATTTGAAATAGTATATTATTTATGTAATATATTAAGTAATGATAACATTATTAGTTAGTATGACTTAAGGACAATAGATCAAGAAAGGAAAGGCAATTGTCCATGTCTATATTTGATTTTTTAAAATGTCTAAATATACAGACTATTTATTTATTTACTTATTTATTTTTAGGGTCTCGCTACTGACTCGTAGTGATCCTGCTGTTTATACCTCCCAAGTGCTGGGATTACAGACACATGCCACCACGCCCAGACTCCATCCCTGGCTCAGCACGCTCAAAAACCGAACCCTGGCCCCTGTGCTTCCCTAAGCAAGCGCTAAATCCGCTGAGCTATACCACCGGCCCTAATAGACAATTTATTCATGAATTACTCCCATAAACATCATTAGGAAGTTTATGACAATGTCCTTATGAATCAGTCAGGGTCTCCCATTCACAGAAGTAGTTTTGTGAGATTTTTCCAGAGTTTATGTATTGTGAAATGAGTCTTGTGTTATAGACCAGGTCTCATTGGAAGGGGCTGCGTTTCACTTGGCAGTGCAGGTCTCCCACTGTGGTGTTGGACACTTCCATGTAACTGAGCATTAAAAGCGAAACAATCCAGCCTGTGAGGTTGAACCGCTGCTGTTCCCTGGCCTCAAAATCTCTAGAGAGTCTTAGCAGACCTGAAGCTGCTGTCTTACCAAAAGGGCTCTACTTCCAAGAGTCGGTGAGGTGTGATTCTGGAGAGCACTGATCTGGGACCCAGGAAGGCAGGGATCCTTAGGAGAGAGGTATGTCTCATGTGATGGACATTTTTCATAAAACTATAGATAGAATATGGTAGCCAGCCTTCAAAATACACAATGAAGCATCACCAAGAAGGAGAGAGTATGGATTCTTTTACAAACATTGTAAGCACATAAGTGCTATGGTTCAGAGCAAAACTAAATTTAATAAAAACACATCACAACAATCCTTGCACCAAGGAAAGATTCATCATGTGCTACTTGAAAAACTGAGAAGACCCAATGTGTGATTGAGATAGGAAGTGGAGAAGTTAGAAATATTGCTCTGTCAGTGCATTATTCCTCTTTTAAATTTAATTTAATTTAATTTATTTAGCAAAACACCATTGTCAACATCTCCCGTGGCAATCCATTGAAATGAATAGAAATACTATCTGCATTCCAAATAGTTCTAGTTTGCCATAATGTTCTATGATAAAGTTAATACAGTGACGTTGTATCTTTAGAAATATCCAACATTGGAAAGGAAAGATGTTTTCAGTCCTTCCATATTATACTTCTGTATTCTTTCCCTTTCTTCCCCCATTACTCTTGTCCATATCAGTGTTTTCCACTTCAATCAATTTCTTGCTTTTGTGGCTTTTAGTCCACAAGGCATTCATTCTGAAAATCTTCAATAGTGCTATTTTTTAATTCATGTGTGTGTGGCAGCTATGCATTTGCTGCAAGGTTATCTGCTCAAGATCATGGAGGGCAAACATAAGGACTAGGTACCCCACAGTGTGTTCCACTGGACCTCAGGTGGGCTTTGCTACTTTTTATTACCCTCGATTATTTCTATGGGAGACAGGATGTTCTCTGATAATAGTAATAACACCAATTTCTTAGTGAGAATCTTGTAAGAACTTTCCTAGGTGGTTGGTGAAAGTGTAAAATGGACTCTATCACTTTGGGAAACTGTTGAGCATTGTCCAGTAAAGCTGAAGATGCAGAGTGTCTGATCCAGAATTTCCATTCTGAGGCACATGCTCATGTGTGTTTCGAATAAAATACTACTCAAACAGCAAACAGAATGTCTGTACTGTGCAGTATATTGGAGAGATCACACAATCATTCATTGGGATGCTGTCCAACAATGAATGCAAATAAATTATAGCTACTTTTTACTGAAAATAATAAAGGTTGATTGCAGAGATATTATGTTAAAAGAAAGAAGTCAGTGTTCTTCCCTCAAAGGTGGGCAACACTGATGTAGGCCCTTGGAAGTTGACCTACGGGTTGTCTCCTTTGTCTCGGAGCAGAAAAGAACACAGGGCATTGTGGGTAATCTGGTCATAGTTGCTTCTTCATTCAAGAATTGATGACTCATGATTTGTCAAAATTCGCTAGCGATATATTTAAGAATGTTAAAATTTCCTGAATGCAAGCTTTGCTTTCATAAACTTCCAAAAAAGGACAAGAAATAATCAATTTAATTAATCACATTAACAAAACAATGGAGAAAATAATGAAATCATCACCACCGAGGCAGAAAAAGCGATTAATAAAATTCAGCCGGAGTTAATGTGAACGTTCTTAGCGAACTTGGAATAAAAGGGAACTTCATTAATCTGATAGAGAATATCTGTAACAAACTTTCAGCAAACCTCACATTTCATTGTAAATTATTGAGAGCTTTACCCCCAAAACAGGAACCAGACAGAGATGTTTATAATCACCAATTCCCTCTGACATTTTACTGAAAGTCCTAAGTACTGTAATAAGACAAGCTTGGGAAATGAAGAAATGAAATTGTCATTATTCATAGAAACTTCATAATCCACCTAGGTAATGTAAAAGAATTCAGATATAAGCAGTCATAATTAACATGCAAGCTTAGCAAATTTATTAGGCAGAAGATGAATATAACACTGGTTCATTTCTAGATAGGCACAATAAAAACCAAAATTCACTGAATAAGAACATGTAAAAACTTCATTATTCATCTTTTATAAAGCCATGTAAGAATGCTACATAGAAGAAAAACCACTAGTTTTTGTTTTTTTAGCTTAAAGTTATTCTTAATTATACATATTTATGTGATATAGTATAATAATTGCATACATATATAATACTTAATGGTCAACTCAAAGTATTAGAAATTCCCTCTCTTAAGACATTTGTCTTTCTTTGTGCTGAAATCTACACACTCCTTTCTTCCAGTTCATTATAAAGTATATAATGAACTATTATAAACTATGTCCCGTCCACTGTGCTCTATTTATTCCTTCTAACCATATATTGTTTTATAAAATTTTATTCTTAAATGTACAACAGACTCCAACAACACACTTCATTGTAGTTATTAGTTGTCAAGAGATGTTATGGCAGGGCATCCAGATAATTGAATAGGAATGGAATCCAGGGTCACCATTATCGTACACACAAGGAAGTTTATTTTTTGCCAGATTTCTTAATTCCACCTGTGGCTAGGGGGCCCTTTCCTGCCGCCTTCGTTTTTAGCTCCTCGAGTTTCTTCTGCTCCTCTTTTTGCTTCTGTTTGAATACTCTATCTTCCTTGTCCATCTCCTTGGTCTGTTTCTTGGGCTGCTTCAGGGGCTTCTTCTTGCCACCTTCCCCGCCGGACATGGAGCCCACACCTTCTAACCATATTTGAAGACCCATCTAATGATCTCCCTCTACTTCCTTCTCTTCTCCCCCTCGGTCTCCAGTGACCACTATTCTACTTTACTTTCATGAAATCAACTTTGTATCTGCCAGATAGGAATGAGAACTCTTGTTCTTATGCCCCTGGCTTATTGTACTCAACACAATGTCCTCCCGTCCCATCAATGTGGCTGCAAATGGCAGAATTTTATTTTTTATGGGTGAATAATATTCCATTGTGTATATAGACCAAATTTTCTGTATCCATTCATCAGTAGAATAGGCAAGTTATTTCTAGTTCTTGGCTCTTTTACACAGTGCTATAATATGAGAAAATAGGTATCTTTTGACATACTGACTCCATTCCTTTGGATATATACCTGATAATGGCAGAGCTAGATCATATGGTAGTCATATTTTTAATTTTTGGAAGAGCCTCTGTGTCATTTCCTACTAATTTAATTATGGTAGTAATTTTATATTGAATAGTAATTTAATGTTAATTATACTAATTTATATTTCCTTCAGTGTTAGAGCTCCCCTTTCTCTGCTCCTACCAGGGTTTACTTTTTTTGTCTTTCTGATTGAAGTCATTATAACTTCAGTAAAATAACAATTCATTGTGGTTTTCACTTGCATTTCCTTCATGATTAGTGATGCGGCTCATTTTTCATAAACTCATTACCATTTGCATACCTGCTTTTGAGAAAAATCTATCCAGATCACTTGACTGATTTCGAATAGAACTATTTGGTGTTGGTTTAGGGGAGAGTTGGTCTTTGCTCATTGTTACATTTTTAAAAGATTTTTTAACACATTGTGGATATTAATACCTTTTTATATGAGCAATTTGCAAATATTTTCTCCTAGTTTGTAAGCTGCTTTTGTACCCTGCTGATTGTTACCTCTGCTGGGCAGAGACTTCTCAAATTGATACAAATCCATTTGTCTATTTTTGCTTTTTTTGTTTGAGTTTTGAAGGCTTTATATGAGAAGATCATTAGCTACGTCAGTGCTATTTGCGTTAGTATAGCTTGGTAGCATTGTGGTCACTGGTGTCGATGATTTTGTTTGTTTGTCCTTTGTCCTCCTTGTTGAAAATATGTGAACTTAATCATAATAGTTTTCATGCTTTCAAAATCACAATTACTAATATACATTAAGTGCATGGGTTAATGAGGCTCTCTGTGCAGTGTGCTTTGAAGTCAGCGTTACAATGCTCTAGGCTTTGTTCTTCTTTTACAGCATTGCTATTCAGAATCCTTGGCCATCCTGTAGGAATTTCACGACTATTTTCTCTACTTCTGTGAAGAATATTATTAACATTTTAATGGGGATTGTACTGGACTTATAAATTTTGGGGGGTTATGTGGACACTATAATATTATTAATTCTTCTAATCTATGAACCTGGACATGACTATTTTAAGATGTGAGAGAATGTTTAAAAAATCATCTACTCAAAAACAATCAGGACAGTCTCAGTGGCAGATTTTGAAGCTGGTTTCCCTATTTTAATACTGCTAGTAAATGCGTTTTTTCCTAAGTTGATTCAGAGGTAGAAATGATGCATTTCTATATAAATCAAATTTATAGATAACAGAATATAGGCTTTTTTGTTTTGTTTTTGTCACCAGCTGGCTTTTTACATGATTAAAAGCATTAGACTTCCCATTTTGGAAAGGAAAAAGAGACATACTGGTGGATGCCTATAATACCAGCATTTGGGAGGCTGAGGTAGGTGGATCACCATAAGTCTGAGGGGCTACATAATGAGTTCAGTGATAGCCTTGGATACATAGCTGAGTTCAAGTCCAGCCTGAACTACACAGCAAGACCTTTCTCAAAAATAAAAGAGAGAGAGAGAGAGAGAGAGAGAGAGAGAGAGAGAGAGAGAGAGGAAGGAAGGAAGGAAGGAAGGAAGGAGAATAAAGAAAAGATAAAATAGAAATGCCATAATTGGGAATGCTCCAAGCAAAGGTTCTCGAATCCTACAATTTAAGAATGTTTTAGTGTTTTCTGCCTAAGAGCCATCACGACAGCATTCAGAAGGACTGGGACTCCCCTGAGAAACTCTGGCTGGCTAGGAACATCAAGTTTCACTGTAGTCATCATAGGCAAAGATGGTCTCTGTAGGTGTCCTAAACGTGCAGTTATTCAGTGTATATTTAGTATAGTTTTACTCTATGACATACACTGTGTTAGGAGATAAAGACAGCATTATGATATTGGCCTTTGCTAGAATGCCTCTTTTCTTTTATTTCTCTCTCATGTATTAAAATTTTATAGCAAGGTTCTATGGTCATATAATAGTAATAAATAGCCACTGATATCCCAGCTAAGCTTCTATGTTTTGTACCTAGATAAAACAGGATTTCTTTAACATTTGGTTTCCATTATATGAAGGAAAGACATTATCAAAACTATGAACAGATTCCTGCCAAGAATTAAAATTAAAATAGAACAACTATGGCTTCATTTTAATTGCTCACTGAATAGCTGAACATAAACCCAACAGCACTGTGATAAGTTACTGTTGATCACATTGTTAGGTCATAGATATAGAAGTTTTCTTAGATTTATTTTCTTCTTATGCAGGACATTACTTTAATTACAGAATAGTTTCATTTGATCCACATTTCTTTTAGAGCAATGAACTTAAATGCTTTATGAAGTAATGGATTAGAATCCTACCACATATTAAATCTTAAGATTAGAATATTAAAATTTTAAGAGCTACATCTTGTCATATGTAACACCACATATGTACACAGCAGATGTTTTCTTCACACATGGTTCAAAATATATGTTTCTCTTATTGAAGAAAGCAAAGGAGAAGAGGAAGAGAAAGAGGAGGGGGAAGGAAGAAAAGAAAGGGGAGAGGGAAGAGGGCAGAGCAAAGAAGGAGAAGAAGTTGATACCATTCTTGGAAATACATTCTTTTTTACTTTTCCCCATGCTTCACACAGATCTAATTTCCCCCTTCTTCTCCTCTTAGCTTGTATGTTTGGTTTTATGTCAACCATCTTCTTCTATGGCTATTCTGATGTCTTCGGGGGTTGCTCTGAGCACAGAGCTCATGGATCTTTTGTTTACAACCTCTTTCGAGGCTTTGCTCCTCTCTCTTCACAATTGTCAGTGTACACCAAAATTTGCTATTGATTCTAAAGAAAATTACATAAGTTGATTCCTCACTTCTGGAATTTAGGATGAAAAAACTCTGGATAATATCCACATGGTAGGTCATATGGGTTAGAATTTCTGAAGCTGAACCTCTGAACTGTACATATATTTTAAGATGTGGATGACAGATGACAATATGTTCATGTCCTTAAATTGGTATTTATACAGTAACTGAAAATCACCAAGAGTTTAGAAGAGTTGAGATATTTGCTGATATTAATTTCTTTACATTATTATTAGCAAAACATAATTTCGCACTCATTTTAATGGTCTCCAAAATGCTCAAACTAGTCCTATAGATTTGAGAATATGCTTTAATTTTTTAGAAGTCTAACATTTTAAAGTTGCAAAGTTATTTAAAAACAGAAAATTGAGGCAGGCAGAGGGACCATAAGAAATCCAAGAAAAGAAGTATACAGTTATTTGTAGATGTTGTGATTAGGTTGGGCCAACAGAGAAATCAGTGGTTCTATGACTGTGGATTTTGTATACTATACTCTATCTAAAAACGCCAAGAACCTTGTCTGTGTACTGTTGATGGGAAGTCTCTTAATCATGCCATGATTACGTGCAAATCTCAGGTTTGCATGCATTTAGCTGATTACCTACTGGATTAAGCAGTTGAGTTGCCAATACTGTCTTTCTGCCAAATCAAACTTTCAATGCATTTGACATCATTTCAACTGTCTCTGACTTTTATAACAAAAGCAAGAACAGAAGCTTTTCCATAAATAATACAGAGAAAAATATCTTATTTGATGTTTTTACATTCTGTAAACACAGTACAATTTGCTGTCAGCCTACATTACCCCACAACCTAAGTGTTTCCTTTCTAGATTGAGTTTGTCCTTTCACATGTCAGCCTTGACTATGTAGGATGGAATTTATACTACTTAGGATGGAATTTATTCTTCAAAATTTCCTAACCAGTTTTTCTAACTTCTTCTATCTCACGCCTTCCATTTTATTTAAAATTATGTCAAGATGGCTTTTCACTAAAATTTCCTTTAAGCAAAAGTCTAAGATGTGGGCCCAGCGGGATGGCTCAGTGGTCTAAAGCGCCTGCTTGGGAAAGTTTGGGCGGCTTCAGGGACCACGGTTTGATCCCCGGCACCACATGCTGCGCCAGCCCTGCCCTCAGGGCACAGGCTGAGCCAGCCATAAAAATGAGTGAATAAGCAAATAAAGGTTATGAAACAAGAAAAACATAAATAAATAAAATAAAATAATTCTTAAAAAAAAAAGTCTAAGATGTACTTCCAGAAAATAATAGTTTATGGATTATGGTCCAACTTGAGTATTTGGAATTAATTTGTGTGTACGGTACAATATAATGTAATAGACTTTCTTGACTTCTTTGCTATATTTGTGGTGGAAAGCCAGGTTACGTATACAAATGACAGTGGCAAGGCCATATATGAAAGCAGAACTCTCAGCTACTCCCTGGAACAGTGTCACTCCCAGTGACAGTCTGCACAACCAGAAACTCTGGCCCATAGTATGCACCAGCCAGCAATCCATAATGTGCAACAATCAGTCCCGGGAAAGAACCAACAGGTACTTCGGAAATTGCCTCCAAAAGGCCAGGACTTGATTAACGGTTGACAAGCTCCCTAACCTTTGACCCTATTTCCACCTTTGGGACAGTAGTAGAAAAATCTCACCCAATGCAATGAGAAAATACACCACCACCCACTCATAGAGAGGGCCCGCTGTGATCAGTCATGCCCTCGACCTCCTGTCAGGACAGGCCAGAGCTTCTTTTTTCCATTTGAAACCTGCTCTCCCCATTGTCTCCTTTGGAATCTCTGCTGGCTGCAAGATGATGGTGGGGCGTGTGCTTATGATAGTCAGCGGTAAAGCACTGCGATTTGTTAGCTCACCTTGAGTAATCTTCACTTATTTTAACAGTGTAGGGAGAAACAACTTTTTTTTCTACTTAATCGACCCTTGAAGAGAAGATTTCAGATGTTCATGACATGTGTAGAACCATGGATTCTGCAGTTACCATTTTCAGGGGCTTATTCATTCCCAGTATCCTAGATTTGCAATGTTTTCTGCTATTTCTCAACATAGGATATCTGTAACCAGAATACTATACAATAATCTATGTCTATCTCTTCAGGGCCAAACGCATTTTCCAAATTGTTATTTAAAACAAATGTTTCACATTACTGATGGAACATCTGTACCCTGATAGGCCAAACACCTAAATGCCTCCAAATTTGAACGTGCTGAGTATCAACTTGCCACGTGCCACCACTGTGAAGTCCACATGTGGCCTAGTGTGACAGATCACAATAAAAGCATAGGCATCTTAAAAATACTGTGTAACATTACATTTAGGCTGTGTATCCAAGTTGTATATGAATTTCATATTCAGATTTAAGTGTCATCCGTAGGATATGCCATTATATATTTGTAAGCATTCCAAAGTCAGAAATTGAAGACACTTCTGGTCCCAGGCATCTCAGAGGAAACAGTCAGTCTCTGTTATGTGACTTCTTATACAGCCAGCTTGTATTCTTATGTATTCTATTCTCTAAAGATTCCATATTATCATAAATGTCCATATGCAATTAATTAAAATTCAATCACCTAAACATTGACTTAGGTTCAGTCGGCCCATGTGCACTTGGAATGTTTAGGACATATTTCTCTGTGGTATTCAGCTAGTTTTGTTTAAATAAACAGTATATTAAGACCTGAAATTTAAAAAAAAATAATAAATACTGGTCATGTTTTAAGGCTGGATGCAATCTCAGAAAAATGAGGGTGAGGGGAACGAAAAGAGATGGCAGGATGGGAAGTCAAGACAAAGAGGAGCCTGGTCCAAGTAGCCAGTGCCTCACAGAGAGAAACAGCTGGTCACTCAGCTGCATGGGGAAGCTCCGGGCCACCTGGACAGCAGCTTCCTCCCTCGGTTGAATGCATGAAGGACAACACAATGTGTGAACATGACCAGCCTCTCAACCCCTGCCTCTTTCTTGCCAAAATCTGCCTCGGTAGAATGTGACAGCCCTCACTCCAAGATCGTGTAAATTGCGCCCAATTTAGGCTGTGTGTCCAAGTTGTAAATTGCACCCAATTTAAGCTGTGTGTCCCAGGGAAGACGGACTGCACACGATAGCTTGGAAATATTTCCCTACCCAGAAGCAGAGGGAGAAGTAACAGTCTCAGTGGGTTTCTCAGTTCGGGGTTCCCTGGTGGAGCTCAGACAGAACTTTCCAGATGCCAGCCTTTCCTTCAGGGAGGCCAATGTAGCTGTGCTATTAGATCTGTGACTGTCGCCCAACTCTGGAAGCCCCTGTAAAAGCGGGAGGTGTCTGCATGAACACCTGGCCAAAAGCCCAAGAAACTGTGATCTACATAAGTTTGCCATAGGGAGACGTGCCTCAGTAAAGCGAACCTAATAAAGCATTAAAAATAAGTAAACTCTACAAAATGTGGGAAGAGAAAACTACGTATCTCAGAACTTATGCTCCTGGAATAAGGAACACCAGCTCTCCTAACAGAGTGAATGAAATAAAATCATAATATTTAATAATGGTGCCCCCCCCCAAATCATTTGTTGTTACCTGATATGGGTATAGAGGAGCAACAGTGAAAATTAAATTAATCTACCTCCTGGGATTAAGGATTTGAGTTAGCCTGGTTGAAACTGAGACAAACATAAAGCAAGCATAAAACATAGTTCTATGCCTGAAGGCAGTTATTTTGCAGGAGATCAATATTACTTTTGGTGTATAAACGTATTCCTCCACACATAAGAACATTAATCCAAGGAAAGCCATACCCAGTGACATGCTACAGTATTTTCACCAGCGACTATTCTCATTGGGAATAGAAATGCTGGCCTTCACCAGAAATGCTAATTACCTCAGGAAACACTAATAACATTGTTTTAATTAGCTCTGTATTCATGTTACATGAATCTAGAAAATTTCAATCGTAAAAATGATTATGAAACATGTCTACGCGTCAATCTCTTGGTTATGAATGAAGCAGGCCCTCAGGGCACATGTGGTATTGTAAGACTGTAATCATCAAAAATGGCTCCGAAGCATTAATATGAGAAAATTAAAGCAAATTCATTGGGGTTTTGCATACATTCGGGTATTAGATTACCTTTCCCTCTGCATTTTGTATGTCCCATAGCATCTAGTGCAGCAGCAAACTTACTGCTGTGTTCAGTAAATTTCAGATAGAAAAAGGAACTCTTGTACATCTTGCACTCCTCTCTAAATTGAACCCATGCTCGGGATGATCCTTTCTTTTCCTCAGGGGATTGCCTTCTTTGTGTGATGCTATTCACTGAATAGTGAAGCCGTCCTAGACATAGGACCACTTGTCAGTCAAGAACAGTGTTGCTCCCCCCGCCACTAACTCCCTGTGGTAGAGTTCCACACTGATCAATAAATAAATGTGTGCATGCATGAAGAAGCAATTGTCTTGATATGGCATGTGATGTAAAGGAAAGTACAGTGGCCTGGGAGGTACCTGACAAGGCTCACAGTGTCAACTATGAAGCTTTCAGCTCTGTAATACTGGGAAAGGAATCTTAGCTCTCCTCGTAGTCTCCATTTCTCCAGTGAAACAAGGAAGTAAAGGCACCTGTGACTCATACTAATACTGATGTCCACAGAACCCCAAATGAGAGTAGCTTTGGCAAGATAGACTTTATTTCCTTTCTGTCTGATGAAAGGAGAACAAGAATCAGCCTGATGTTAGTAGCGTATTGTGCTGGGAATCCGGTCTCCTTTCTCTTGTTCTACCACAATGTGTCCCCAGAAGATACACCTTCATCACGTCTTCTGGATCCATATTGTGGCTTCCAGGAAGACAAAAGAATGTAGTCAAACTCATACCACTCTCTCTGTTATAAGCATAGCCAGCCTTCTCCTGTTATTGTCTAACCCTGCCTCCTGAGAGCCACTTATTAAATTTTGAAGGGAATGTGTGAGTTGGTTGCTAAACAGAGCCTTCATTAAAAATTAAATTATACAAATCCATGGTTAAACAAATTATATTAAAAACAAGGGCAACAGAAACTCAAAACCCATACCTTCGGGGCCAGGGAGATAGCTCTGTGGCACAAGTGCCTGCCTGGCAAGTGCAAGGTCATGGGTTTGAACCCCGGTCCCGCAAAAAAAAAAAAAAACCCATATCTTCCTAATTATGTATCCTTGTGTGCTTATTTCTGTGGTGAATACCCATCTCTTAGTGATGAAACTTTAGATGTGTACCTTAGAATCAGTCATGGTGCTTAAATTTAGGCTACAGAAATCAGCCAATTCTGCAACTGAAGCCTTAACATATTGTTTTGTTGACTGTCAAGACTATAAGCTGAAAACCCAGGCTATAATCTGTCTTGATTCAGTCTTCGAACTAAGAGCAACTGTCTTCATTCATTCATTCATTTGTTTTACATTTTTAGAACATTGCTGAAAGGGGAAAGAACAAGATAGAAGAAATATGCCAATATGGACAGAGTATGTATTGCAGCAGAGCCTAAAATATCAGCAGCAAGCCCTCACCGGAAAGTTTATTAAAACTGATAGACGAATATCAATAATGCAAATTGGACTGACAAGCATCTCTGTGGGCTGTCAGGGGAGTGCCAGGCTGTGCTTCCAGAGAGCTGTCTGATTTCATGTCTCATAGCCTTTTCCAGGTTTAAATCCAGGAACAGAAATTCTGCTGGACGTGTTGAATCTCCTTTATGACCTAAATCTCGGTCTGAGGATGAGTTCAGGCCCTCTGAAGGCTCACTTGAGGAATCAAGCCTACTAAGGACAATTATTTTTCTTACATCACTTGTATCTGACAGAATAATCTAATTGAGAGCTGGTACCTACCCTATTTACAGGGTGTTGTCACAATCAAAGATTTGGATTATGTAATAGGTTTTTCTCCAAAAGGAGTCTCACAAGTCCCTGCAATAGTTACCTCTTGCACAGCGTGTTTTGTTTTGTTTTGTTTGTTTTTTGTGGGACTGGGGTTCAAATTCATGACCTTGCACTTACCAGACTGGCCCTTGTGCCATGGAGCTATCTCCCCAGGCCTCCAGTGTTTTTGTTTTTAAGAATGTAATCAAATAGCAGATAAAAAAAAAGGTTCTCTCTCATAATAGATATTACAAAATTTAAAGTGTTTTGAACTTTACTGTTTCTCAGATTTATTTAACTAGACTTACAGTGACAGACTTCTTTGCCAATTCCTAGCTTGGAACTCAGGAGGGGCATTTTTAAGTCTGGAGACATGAGTTCTGCTGAGTACGCTGAAGAGCTTATTGAGTCTGGGCCATGAATCGGGTCTGAGAAAAGGAATATTACAAAAGCCACTTCAGCGTCTCTCTAACAATCTCTAGCAATCTCACTGGTTCCTGACTAATGTTTTATTTGGTGTCTACGTACAAGATTTTTCTTACTTACTTTTCCTTATCCTTCTCTCTTCTCTCTGCTTTCCTTTCCTCCCTTTCCTTTTCCTTCTTGCTCTTCTTTCACACTCTTTTCATCTGCTTTCCTCTTTCTTTATATTCACTGATGCATTTATGAAAGTATATCAAGAGGCATTTATAGTGACACAGCAGGATATTAGCTTAGCATCTCCAACCAGGCTCCAGATCCTGTGTCTTTCGCCAGAGGCAAAGGATAATAATTACAGTGTCTTAAAGGCAACCCTACTATGGGCATCTATTGCCTTTAGTATCCATTCCTAAGCTAGTCCCCAATTTTGTAAGACAATGGGGAAGCAGAGGTCACACATTCTTTTTTTTTTTTTTTTTGTCTTTTTGAGACAGGGTCTTGTTATGCATTTCAGGCTGGCCTTGAGCTCACTTTTGTAGCCCACGCTGGTCTCGAACTTGCACCAATCCTCCTGCCTCAGCCTCCCGAGTGCTGGGATTACAGGCGTGCACCACCACGCCCGGCTCAGTCACACATTCTTGCTGCTAGCACTGCCAAGTCTTTCAGTGGGGTGATTTTGTTTGTTTGTTTGTTTGTCTTTGTGTAGTAGAATCACTCATTGTTATGGTTTATGTCTAGTTGTCCCCCCAAAGCCTCATGGAGTCACTGGTCAGGGACTTCTAGAGTTTGAGACTTGATCCATGATCCCTGGGATTATAGGTTTTAGTACTGATGGGATTATGGGTGGAAGTACTTCTGGGATTATGGGTGTAGCCTAGGGCGGGAGCTAAGGCGGAGAGCCTGAATGTAATATAAAGAGAGACAGAGAGACAGACTGGAGCTCTAGCTGTTGCTGCTGCTCCGCTGCCGTGTTTGGTTGGCTGCCTCTGCCACCATTTTGCTGCTGTTCTGCCGCCTTGAACTGGATGCTCTCCGCTGTGCTCCACTCAGCCTTGGGCCAACCGAATATGGACTGAAACCTCCACAAACTGTGAGCTAAATAAACCTTTCCTTCCTTCATCTTGAGTGTCAGGTATTTGTCTCAGCAACGAGTAAAAGGTAACTAATACACTCATGCTTTTTCCTATAGAACGTTCCAACTTTTGACTTGAGTTTCTTTTCAAATGAAAGCAGTATTTTAAGTATTGATGGTTGACAAGAGCTTACTTCGAGTTCCAAAATGAAGCAATGCTAACAAGATGTGTTGTTCACAAAGTCTGAGGAAAATGCAAACGATACGTTAAGAAAACCCTACATCTGCCATTTCATACTCCCAAGATGTTACGTCCATCATATGTTTTACAAGGATAATGCCCCTGGCTCTTAAGATAAAAAGATCGTGGCAAAAAAGAATCTCAGCAATATATAGAACACATAGATGTGTTGCACTCATAAAAGCTATTTATTCCTACTTTTTTATTCCATGAGTCATCATACGAGGCCAAAACCACAGAAGGATATAGTTATACTTCTAGAGTTCTCTATCTGAAATCTAGCCAATATCTGATTTCTCTACCTCCTGTGCACTTCAAACAAGAAAGAGTAGTTGTAAAATATAATTGAAGTCCTACAGGACCACAGAAAAGATTGAACTGATATAAACAACAACAAGGAAGTAAAAGAATTATGGTACACAAGAAACATGTACCTTCATGCCTGACACCAGGGGGCATAAACCTTTAAAATTCTTCTATCTGGAGGTATTTGGCTTCAATGCAGAAATGGGGTCATGGATCTGGTCTTTTTCTGACTGTACAGGATACAAGCTAAGAAAGAAAGAAAGAAAGAAAGAAAGAAAGAAAGAAAGAAAGAAAGAAAGAAAGAGGGAGAGCAGAAGAAGGCAAGAAAGAAAATGAAAGATGGTAGGACAATAATAATACTGAGTCAACACAGAAAGTTTTCTACCCCATACTGACATGCTTAGCATCACCTCTATGTAATCCTCTTGATGAAGAAACTATATTTCTCTCTGAAGAGGAGAAAGCTGAGTGCTGTTAATGGCAAACCTGATCTCCCAGAAGCCTGTTTCCAATAAAGCCTAGTATTGTATAGGGCAATGGCTCTAACCATAAGGTCAGATCAACCTGCAGCATTTCTTCAGAGATAGAGAAGCCAGATCAAAACCACTTACCAGCTAATGTTATCACAACAGTACAGAGTCCCTGAACCCGGAATTCCTAAAAAGTGTTCTATGTTCTGTAGGGCACCAGGGAAGCAAGAATTTCTTTGGTTACTAGAGACAAAAAAATAGAATCATAAATATAGCAGACCATAAATTTTAGTTCTTTCAATGAAGATTAGCATGGATGAACTTAAGATGATGAAACTCTTACTTTGATCTTCATAGAGTTCATGTGTAACACATGACACATCTTTTTTTTAAATAATACTTAACACATTGTATAATATTGTCTTCATCATAGTTGTTCAGAGTACAAGATACAGTCATGATTTCTTGTCTAAATATCCTTAGTACAGACCTTTCTTTTCATTGCTCAAAGAGAAAGTAGCTGTATATATAGTCCAATAGTTCATAACAGAAGTGGATTATGAGCTCATCTGGCATTATCACAGGCTGTTGATTAGAGCCTTTTACAACTCAATATGGCTTTCTCTTTTATACCTCGTGGTTAGCCATTTCTGCTGGATGGCTAAGACCAAGATAAAACAAGACCTCTGTTACAAAAAATATGTAACTTTTGTATCTCACAAGGTCAGTCAGGTCCCCTCAGGGTTTACCTTGAAACCATGTACTGTAGTTTGCAAAACTTTTGTCAGTGTCAGCCATCTGGATGAATCATAGCCATTGCTTGACCATTTTGCAGTCTGTGGAAGACTGAGAGAATGTTTTCTCTCTAGGTGACTCTCCTCAGGTACACTATACATCATCAATCACTTTCCTCTGCAGTTCCATAATCTCTTTTTGAACAGGAAATTTGGGACTCCACTGAGTTAGATGTTGACACAGCACAGGTTATTTTATGCCCTGTGGTCTCACTGACCTTGAAGGGCTAGAACCAAAATATTGGTTCTACTTGTATTCCTTCTTTTTCACTATTTGGACTGCCAACTTAAATTGTTAATTATCCAGAAGAGAAACTTAATGATATTCTTCTCTATAACTTAGGCACTTGAGCTTAACATCACTATCTTTCTGAATATCAAAGGCCTTAGACATAGCATGAAACAAATATTTTCCATCAATTATTAATGTTCTAAACTTAGAACCCCTATAGAATGTTAAAAAAAGAGAACAATTATACGTTGTTGCACAGATATTTCTTAACTTAATCGTTTACAAAATTGTAGCATTACACTTCCATGGCCTTTTTTCCTTGTCTCATATTCTATGATCTTTCTTTCTTTCTTTCTTTCTTTCTTTCTTTCTTTCTTGATTTTTAAACATTTACTTCAGAGTATAGCAATAATCGATATGACATTAGAAGCAGCACATAATTAGAAGACCAGAATGATAAGTATTATCATGCTTTTAGCATTACACATTGTTATCTTCAGTGTATTTGCTTAGTTCAGATATCAGCATATATAGTTAGTCATGGCGTAAATTCTACTCATTACCTGCTAGCTCAAAAACCTGTTGGAGATTTTTAGGACCATCTTCTTAACTATCTTTTGTATATAAGTGCATGGCTTTGTCTCTACCATGTTTCCTAATTTTTCTCCTAGCTCTCTCTCCAGTGTTTAACCACTAAATTCTTGCTTTCCACTTAACTATATTATATCTTTCCATTTTTATTTCTTTTTTTGAGCTCGTATGTTAGGGACAGATGACACATCTTACAACTTATGCATTTCACCAAGTAAACTTTTTCTGTGTGTAATGAATAGTTTTTTATCCACTGTATATTCGATACTGTTATTTTCCAGAGTCACCTGAAAACTACATTTGTCATATTCTGTCAACTCCAAGGTAGTGGAATCCGTTCATTTTCTGTCAAAGAGGTACACTCCCATGAGATTTTGAAAACGTTGAGATGGCAAGTGATGTATCAATCCTCCTTCAGTTCTGAAGCCCGAAAGCTGGCAGTGGCAGGTGGGACTTTGTACTCCTTGTGGCCAATATAGGGGCCTCTGATGATCTCTTTATCTGGTAGTCATCAGCCAAACTTCCTGACTCCCTGGAACATGAAGGCAGCACTGCGAAGCAAGCTTTAGCTTCCAGGGACTTCTTTCCAACCATGTTTTACTCGGAATTCTCTACATCAATCTCTTCCTGCTGGAGATATTTAAGGTAGCACTTGTGCTGTGGAATGATGTCCTCCTAATCTCATGTCACAGATGCTGAGCAAAGAGACATTTATGTTTCCATTTCCAAACTACATTTTCAGTGATGAAAGTGTAACCACCCAAATAATGTGGATGATCCGCATCAGAAACAGCCAGTGAGACTGGAGCAAGATGCTGTCTAAAAGAAAAGACATTGACAAAAACCTACTGCATTCGGAATCTGGCTGCTTATGTTATAGCATATGGATAATCACCTGAGTACAACTCTACAAAATTTGGACAATTAGGTAGCGTCCAGTTGTATCCTATGCAAAATAAGTCGGTTGTGCACTTCTATGCTACATGAGCATTGGGTGACACGAGAAATAGAGAAAATTTTGATCTACAACTTTATCATCAAAACACCATCACAAGAAAATATTAATTGACTAGTGAGAGAGCTCAGTGGTCTAAAGCATCTGCTTAAGCAAGCATAGGCAGACACAGGGGACTGAGGTTCGGATCCCCAGCACCACATGCTGCGCCAGCCCCACCCTCAGGGTGGGCTGAGCTGGCCAAAAGAAAAAGGAAAGAAAATATTAGTAATCACCTTGAACTCACTATTGTTGGACTACAAAAGTAATCTATCATGTGATGTTGGCAGATTTTTCTCTCATTCAGAAAGATAAAGCAGGGCTGGGAGATAGCTTGGCAGTCTCAGCTTCTGTATGGCAAATACAGGGACCCAAGTTTGATCCCCAATATTGCATTCCATGCTGCCCCAGAACCCTGGGCACACAGTACAGACCACCAAAGCCAGCTGTAGTGGCTCATACTTGTAATAATAATGCTGGAGGGGCTGAGACAGGAGGATCACCATGAATCACCAAAGCTGCATAATGACACCCTGTCCCAAATAAATAAATACTGTTTTTAAAAAGAAAGATAAATCCATTTAAGCAATGAGAACTAAGTCCCTAACTTCAATCATTTACTTCACAACACAGAATGCTTGAAAAATAAATTCAGAGCAAATATGTACCAAGTATATAGGAAGCCAAACACGTGCACAAAAATCTGGATTGTGGTATAGCAAGTATGGGCTTCACTTGCAATGGACAGAAGGAGGAGAAAGAAGCCCTACTTTGAAGGCAGGAAGAAGATGCTCCTGTAAGAGAACTCTGGTCAGGTCCTACGCCTTTGCTGTTATGTATTGCATTGGTTCTTAACCAGTTACCTTGAATTTGATTTGGTTCTCTGTGCATTCTCTGTGTCAATTAAATCATTATGTCATTCACCAAGAAGCAGTGAAAGCCTAATGTAAGAGGATTTACCACTATAGTGACATCATGCTAAGTTAGAAACCATAGGCTAAGGAGTAGAGCACCACACTGAGAAGAGGGGTGGGAGATTAGAGGTTAGGAACACTGCTTTCTGCTTTTAAAAAATAAAACACTGAGAACATCTCTCATATCAGATCTACTGAGTCAGGCTCTGTCTTTTAGAAAGATTCTGGGTGATTCATCCACAAATTAAATTTTGAGAAGGCTGGATCTATGATTCATTGGCAATTACCCGTTACACTCTCAAAAGAACAAGAGAAAGAGACTAATACTCTTGGTTTTGTAATAGAGAAATGTACTTATAGTCAGGAGAGAGAATACTTGGAAAATAAATACAAATAGATGCCAAGGACACAGGAAGCCAAGCAAAAACAAAATTAATAAGATCAAACCCTGAGGATATCGAACAGTGTGGTCCAGATTATCAATCTCCTATCTTATAGTTAGATAGCCTTGAAATGTGTCCTACAAGAGTGAGCAACATTATGACGCTATGAGCCAATTCAGGGATAGTTTAATTAAATAATACACAAGGTCATGGAGCATGACTGGCAGAGTGATTTAGAACAGTCTTAACTACATCTTTTACTGTGGCCATCGCTGGTTGTCATCTGACACTGGAGCCTGTAAACTTTAGGAAAGGTTCTGGCCTTGCAGATTTATCTTTGAGACAAAGGCATTGAATTCTCTGTCTTTCTCCAAAGCCGCAGTAACCCATCCCTTCTTCTATTTTTAATCCTTTGCTGATTCTAGAGGCTTTCTACCCAGTAATTTGTTGCCAAACAGTTGTTCTCCTTGCAGCTGCCAAACGGCCCAGCATTTGCAGCCTCCAGTTATGTCCCATACTGGCTCACTCCCAAATGTCATTCCCTACAAGGCTTCACTTGCAACGGATGTATTCGAATCTTCGGAGGAGAGCGCGAAATTAAATGGGAAGTGACATCCATGAGAAAAGATGTTCCTCTCCAGTAACTGAGACTCTGTACCCATCTGTCATTGCTTCCTCCTTGGTCTGTCTTGTGGTATTCCACAAATCCCAAGAAACTCAGTACAAATGTGATCAGTGGAGGATTTTCATACACTAAAGTAAATTATGCACAGGAAACATTTAGGCCATTCTGCCTACACTAATTGGTGCCCTCCTATAGAAGACTGTGTGTTGAGAGAGGGTAACAGGAAGCTGCTTTCTGTCCAGTAGGCTCACCCCTAAAGTTCTTGTAAAGCACTTCCAATAGTGTATTAAAATGCATATTTTTAATTAATATGATGATTTCTGTTAGGCATAAAACTAACTCATAACTGTAATATTTACAGAAAAGTACAAATGTCTCTGAAGGTACACAAAGAGAGAAAAAATAGATGTATGTATGGAAGAATAGATGGCTTGATTGATGAGTGGCTATAAAGGGACATGCAGAAGGAATGTGTCAAGCCATTTGTGCCAAAGATTGCAATTTTTGTGCTTTTGAGTGAAATTTATGTAAGTTACCTGGAAAAGTTCAAGGAACAATAATTTGAGAGAAAAAAATAGTTGTCGCATTGCATTGTTAGGGGCGCTCCAAGAATGGAATACTGGGCATTGAAGGGTAAAACTCCTAGTGGATAACTTAGAAATAGTAACTGGGCCAGTGATAAGATGCAGAAAAGGGAGAAATCCTGCGTTTAAAGAATTTGAAATTTGCTTCAGGAATAAACATTTGAGCCCTGCAAAAGTAAAGTTTCTATATAAAGTGAAATCTGTAATAGGAGTAAAAGGATTAGAATAAGCATAGTTACTGAGATGACATCATTGATGATTTAAGAACTATTTATTTTTAAATGCAGAATGGCTAGCACAATATTAAAAGGAAAACACACACACACACACACACACACACACAGAGTGATGAAGCAGAAAATAAAACCAGCATTTTAAAGCATTCATTAATTCAGTCAGCAAACAATCATTAATCCCTTCTCCTAGAAGAAAAATCAAGACAGATCCAGGTCGCTCCACCCCTGTTCTTCTAAGTGCTAGTGTTATTTCTGCTGGGGAATATAAACTTAGGCACTGATGAAGGAGAAGAACGTACAATTCCACTAACTCCCCTTTCTGGCTATTTTAAGCAGAAGCTATAGAGAAAGTGCTAGCAAGCTGGGTCACAGGGTGATTCAACAAAGACTTTAAAAGTCATTCGTTGTGTCCTCAAATTTTATTTTTACCAGAACTTTATAGGCTATTTCTTAGGTAGCCAAGATTAGCATCACTTTTTGTTTCTGTACCAGACATTATTACAATATATAAATATTTAATAAATAAATTATACTTTGTTATCAGAAAATTACAACCAATGTTTAAATTCTTTTTTAAAAAATTAGGGGCAGGTGAGATAGCTCAGCAGGCTAAAGCTCCTGCTTAGTGAAACTCACACAAGTGCAGGGACCATAGCTCAATCCTTGAGACCACATGCTGTGCCAGCCCCTCCCCCAGGGCAGGCTGAGCTGGCCAGTGTCTGGTCATAAAGGTGGATGTCTTTAATCCCAGCTCTGGGGAAGCTGAAAGCAGGAGGATCACTCACTATGAGTTCTAGCTGTGTGGTGAGACGCTGTAACAACCAAATATATTTACAGTAAGACACAGTGCTGTCATTGACCTACCTCTCAATATCCACCTTCACCTTGAACCCACATATGCTAATATTCTCACCACTTTGTGAGATAGTTCTGGAAATCCTTTCTTCAACATCTCTGGGTTTGCCCAGATGGCCAGTATAACACCCTGAACTGACACCTTTCATGTTCAATTTGACACTGGAAAAAAAAAAAAAAAAACTAGAAGTCACCAGGTCCCAAAGCCCGTGAATAAGGCAGATGAGGATGCACCAAAATATTTTTATGCGAAGCTTGGGTAACACTCAACAGCAGCATTCACCGATTCTTTTTTAATCAAACATCACAAAGACATGAGAGGGCTGGGAAGATGTGTTGGTGGCCTACGCACCTGCGTGGCAAGTGGAAGGACCCACATACAATCACCGGTACCTCATGCTGTGCTATTCTCAGAACCCAGGGCACACCACGCAGAAGTGGGGGTGGTGGAGCAGGCCTGTAATCCCAACCGTGAGACCGGAGCATCACTATGAGTCCAACCTGCATAGCAAGACACTACACCAAATAAATAAATAAAAAGATCTTTTAAAGATAATTTAAAAAAAATAAACAGAGGAGCAAGGTCTTGCAGAACTGCTTCAGCAAGTGGCAACAGTGTGATAAGTGTATTTGAAGTAAAGAAAGAAATATTTTGAAGGGCTTATCAGCAAGATGTCATTTACTGTAATATTTTTATTTTTTATTTATTAAAGCACACAAAATAGTACAAAAAAGCGTTAGAAATGGTACAAAATTTCATTAAACAAAGTAATAGGAATTCAACAATGGTTGCTGTATTAAATGGTGTTGTCTTCAAATTAGTTGTTTAGGTTACCAGATATAAAACTGCAAAATTGGTAAAAATAAATAAATAGATCAATAAATAAAAAAGAACAAAACAACAACAGAAAGTTGTAAGAATTTAAAAATAAAAAAAAAATCATTAAAATGAGTTTAACCATCAACTGGTCCTTTCAATAGGCCAGCAGAAATCAGCAGTACAATCCTTCAAGCTATCCTGTTTGTATACAGAAATATATGTTTTACCCTTCTTTTTTTTTTTTCTTTTAATGAGCAGAGCATATTTATTGAGGGAAAGAAACCTCCTGTCCTGAGTGGGTGTCTCTGGGAAGCTGTCTCTTCCAGGGATTTTTATAGAGAAAACCGCATAGTGAGGTGGGTCTAAGGTTATAGAGAAGACATGGGAACTCGCTTTGGTGGGTATGAGGTGGAACAAAAACTAGGATCAACCAATGAGCACCATTGCTCAGGTAAAATTGATTAAAATTGGGATCCAATGGGAAGGCAAGTCAAGCAGCAAGCAGGCAAGAATGCCACCTATTGGGAAAAGTACCTTGGAGGAGTTCATTATCTGTAAAACCGAAGAATGAATTTTAGGAACAAACAGAGGTATTAGCGGAAAGAAAGCTCCTGTCTGAGAGAGAGACAGGAGGGGGCTCCCAAGTGGGTGCCCCCAACCCTTCTTTTTCTCCTCCTTTTCTTCATTCCAATGTTTCCTTCTCATTGAAAAAATTCTTTCCCTTTCACAGTATCTATTGCACCTTTCAGTTTTAATTTTATCTTTTAGAGTCTCACACTACCAAGACAATACAATGTTTGCACATGTCGTTTGATTTGTTTCACTTATCGATACAGCTTAAACTTAGACATTCACTCCATAGTTCCATCACACCTTGTGCGTAGTCTACAATTAAATATTTTGAAGAACACTGTTATTAAATGGACAAGGCCAAACATTTAAAGAAGAGGATAGACTAAAAGTACTGTAATATGCTAACGCATTCTTTCATCCAAATTAAGTGATTACACCTCCATCCGCAGTAGCTGTGGATGTGCTTCTCTGCATAGTTCAGAACCTTGCAAATGTGGTAGTTAAAGCCTCTAAGCTGAGGAGGTTACCTTGGGTGACCCTGCCAATTCCAAGGCATTCCCAAGGAGCAGGAGAGCTGGGAAAGTGAGGTGCTACTGCAAGCAGAGGATAGAAAGAGAAGGATCAGGGGATTTTATGCTGCTGGATTTGACTGAGTGAAAAGGCCAAAAGTTAAAAACAGAATGCAGTTCTGAGAAGCTGGAAAGCCATAGAAATAGATTCTTTCTGAAAACCTCTAGACAGAATGCAGCCCTGCTGACACTTGAGGATGCCCGACGCCCAGCACTGGAAGATAATAGTGCACGCCAAGATCCTGTTAGCAGTCATTTGTTACAACAGCAATAGGGAATTAATGCAAATATTTAAGGAGGTGTGTGACATCAGATGACCGTGAGAAAACAGTATACTCATTGCACCAGACTCACTGAAAATGATGTGCAGTAAAAAATGGAAATAGAATACTCAGGGAGATTACAGAGAAACAAGAACACTCTCATACTGCTTGGGAGGAGTAAATTGGTATGATTTCTATGGTTAATGGTGACTGTCATGGCCCTATTTCCTCATGTATTCCTTCTATATGTGGCTGTATGACTTGCTCAGGTCACCAGCAAATGTAAAGAAAACAGAAGCTCAGCGAGTACTAGCATACCAGAACTCTCCTGCAATAAGCCCATCATTTTATGAGATTCCTGGGTGAGGAAGACCACTGGGAGACAGAGGGACAGGCATCCATCTGAGCAAGTCTAGCTAAACTTCTGCTATGTCACAATTCCTGGTGTATGTACAAAAGTAGCAGCGCACACAACCTGCTCAGAAGACTGTGAAAATTTTTATTTCAGGCTGCTAAACCCAGAAGACAGATTTGCACTTAAGAATCCTATAAAGCTAAGACAAGGCAGCCACCAGCCACACCCAAGAGTTAAGGCACAGTAGAAACAGATAGAGCTGTTAAAATACTGTCCCTCTCTGTGGGTTCTTTCTTCACTCTGTTGATGATTTATTTTGCTATGCAAAAGCTTTATAATAGGGTGCGATCCTATTTGTGATTCTTCTCCTGTGGTCTGGGTTTTATGATAGTCTTTGCCTCCACCGATGTTTTCAAGGGTTCTTCCTGTTCCATCTTCCCACAGATTTAGTATTTCCATTTGATGTTTAGATCTTTGATCCATTTTGATTTTAGTTTAGCACGGAGTGAAAGATATGGATCGAATTTCTGTCCTTGTCTTTGGAAAGCCTGATTTCTAGCATCGTTTGTTAAAGAGACTGTCTTTCTTCCATTCAGAAATCCCCAATTTAGAGATCTGATCTAAAAATGGGTCTCTGAAATGAACAGACACTTCTTAGATGAAGAAGCAGAAACAGATGGAGCTGGTACTGATACAGGCTCAGATTTGCTGTGTAACCCAGAGTCTGGCAAACTCCTTGCCTCCTGTGCACTAGGAGAAGCACCAGGACTTTCGGTGTACAAGTCGTACATTGCAAAGGAAGGGACTAAATGGAAATCTCCATGCTTGTTATGCCTTGTGTCTAGTTGTCCCCACAAAGCCTCCTGCAGTCATTCAGTGGGCTTCTAGAGTTTGTGACTAATTCATGATCCAGTGCAGGGATTATGAGTGTGAATGCTACACCAACCCTAGGCAGACAGTCTTCATACAAATGCAGTGAGGGAAGAGAGGCTAGCCAGCTGCCACAGTTGCTGTCCCTCCCTTTGCTCTTAGCTGCTTTGCTTTCTGCTGCCATGACCTCCTGCCCTCTGCCATGTGCTGCTCTGCCTTGGAGCTAGCTGAGTACGGACCTAAACCTCCACTAACTATGAACTAAATAAGCCTTTCCTTTCTTAATTTTGGGTGTCTGGAATTTTTGACCAAGCAACAAAAAAAGAGTAATTGAGAAATACTTAAGAGTGAGACACCATGTTTCTATGAGTGCCAAATAATGAGCTTTAGACTTCCCCGATCCCCTTGATAGGGGAGACTGATCAAGCCACTCTGCAAGCAGCTGGGAATCCTACTTGATGTGGCTGGGTTGGGTCCCTGCACACAGAGAGCCACGAAAGGGCAAGGTCTATGCTATCCCTACTCCTAGCCTTCTGAAAGCTTCTAAATAAATTTCTCAAAAGTCTATATACAGAGAGGAAAATAGTAAGTGTTAAGGTGCATCTTCTGCTATCCTAGAGACAAAGTCAAAAATGAGGGGAAAAAGAAATCTGGGGTAGATTTTCTATTTAATGTTTATCACTGATATCCTCCAAGAGACTCAAGAAGGTATTTTATTACTGAAACAGGAGAGGAGAATACAAGAAAAGAATATTGTGAGGCCACGGAATTTTATTGAGTTATTACGAGTGATAACAGGAAAAAAGGAAAGGCTTATTTAGTTCACAATGGATCATGAATTAATCGCAAGAAAAAACAGAAACATAAAATTAAAAAAAGACAAGTTAAAATACAAAGCAAAATTCCACGAAGGCAGAAAAGCAATAGCAGCACCAAAAATAACAGAAAAATAGCCAAAAAAAAACCAAAACCAAAACCCCACGTAAGAACATTTCCAGAAAGCTAAAGGGAGAAATTAAGTGGAAGGAATTTTCAGAAAGATTTATTCAACGACTTCCTCTAAGTTGACCTGACTTTTCAGACTGAGTGGCTTCGCCAAAGCACGCACAGTGCATGAACCACTCCAGCCAGGTAATCCCACAAGAACAACTTCCAAGTGGGCAGCGGGTCAAGACTTCAGTCTTGAGAAAGATTGAAAAGCAACACGGCATCGAGTTTCTCCAAAGAAACAGAGAAGAGAAAAGATGCCGAGAAATGACATGAGAATTCTGAAGAGGGACATTTTTCCAATATGGCATCACATTCTAAATGTAATCATATTGGTTAAGCTGTGCAGAGGAATCTTCTGATTGAAGCTTATGCTGAGCTGGAACTTCAGAGTCAAAGCCAGCTACCTACCCTGTAGTGCTCCTTAGCATGTTGTGTTGTTCTGGTGTCGGTGCCGAAAGAAACGACGAGAAGACCTGATGAAGGTAGCTCAGAGGACTCACCAAGACTTGTCTCTCTCAAAGTGAGCCTAGATCCTCAGAAGGATATTCCTTTTATTGAGTATTCAAGGACAGGCTAAGGAATTTGCATAACTGCTTTGGGGAAATTGAAAACATTCCAAGCAGGGGAGGAGACAACCAGAACTCCCTGCAGGTGTCCTTGGGCTTTATTGTTCTCTACTTAAGATGTTTGGTCTTTATCTCTATATTGAACCAGGCAGGATGTTTTTCTCAGCACTAGGGTAGCTTTCTGCCCCAGGAAGGGAAGCCCAGTCCCACCTACACACACTTGATCAAATTTCCTGGCTTCCTGCTAGCTCCCAACATACAACATTAGCCGGCCTAGTAAAAACCTTGGCAGAAAACAATAGAATCTTCATGTATCTTCCCTGAGATATGCCCTCTGTCCATAATACACTTTAAGCTCTAACTAATGCTTCAATGATAACAGTAATACAATTTTGCATTAAAACAGCAATGATCTATAACAAAATTCCATATTCCAAGATAAATTACTCATAGAGGCTATTAGATAGATTGAATTCATTAGATGAAATGCTCAAATGAGTTTTTTTCATGGAGAATGCACTGAGGAACAATATTTAGCAACTATGCAGACCACCTCTTTAAGGTCTCTATGCACCTCTCCCCAGTATGCAATTTCAATGTTGTTTATTTGTTATACAATGTGACATTATAGTCTTTCTTTATCAGTTTACCCAGTTTGGTGATCTTTTTAAAAATTACTACATTGAACCATTCTACAGGCAACACTCTTATTTCATTTTTTTTCCTGTTTTCACTCAAAATCCCTCCTGTAGCTCAGCGCAAGCAAGAAGTTCTCAGTAAGTGCAGACAGAATAAGTTTTTAAATTCGATATTATACATTTGGAAAAATGTGATGACAGATACTGTTCTGGAAGGTTAAATGGGATGAATTGGTTTAGCTTTCCATTCCATAAATGGGTTAAAAATATTCCTATTGTCATGGAATTCTATTGCAACCAAGTTTTCAAGGTCCTTCCAGATTTGGAGAAAATTCTAGGCCACCTGCTAAAATTTGCCAACTCTACAATGAACAAAATGGCGGAGGAGATAATTCAGCAATGTAAGCGTCTACCTGGCAAGTGCAAGGTCCTGAATTCGATCCCTGGTACAACAACGACTACTACTACAACTACAACTACAACAACAACAACAATAATAATAAGGAGGAGGAGGAGGAAGAGGAGGAGGAGGAGAAGAGGAGGAGGAGGAGGAGAAGGAGAAGGAGAAGAAGAAGAAGATGAAGAAGAAGAAGAAGAAGATAAAATTCAACTAACACAATGAACGAAATGCCATGAACAACACATTCATTCTCTCTCTGACCTTCTCTCTGAGTCTTCCTCTTTCCCTCTCTCTTCCTCCACTTCTTTTTTCTTTCTCCTTTCCCCCTTTTCTGTTTGCCCCTCTGCCTCCCCCTGTCTAACAGTAGCTAGTAATGATGTCTTTAAAAAGAAAAAAGGAATTAAAGTTACCACTGTAGTCCTTTGCAATCTGACATCAAAATTTTATGTTCTCATTCCCTGCATACCAGCTTGAACTGCTGTCTAGGGGACATTACATGTCTCATCTGCATGAAAAATTGGGTATGTCTCCTTTGTGCTTCATTCCCAAGATCTCCCACCTAAGAGTTAGTTTCATTATGAAGTTGGAGTCTCTGGTTGCCAGTCACAGGGTGGGGTTGGGAAATAATAAGGCGGCGTGCTCTCCTGCCTGAACATGTTCCTAGGTGCAGTCCTTTCTTCCTGTCATTCTTTCCTGTCCATTTCATTCCGGAGGACACGGCATTGAACTAGAAATCAGTATTATTGCTTATATTATTTCCCCTCTAGCTTCCAGAAGCATCCACCCTACAAGTTTGTGAGGCAGCTTAGAAAATATGAATAGAAATGAGAGAAAAACTAAACTTATTCTGGGGGTCAGGTCTTGCCATGTGGCAGGTGCTAGGCGAGATACCTTGTAATGTGTTTAATTCCTATTCTCTCACTAAGAGGATTATGATCTTACTCCCATTTCAGAGATAATTTGGCTGTGACTCAGGATTTAAATAGTTTCCCCAGTTTCAGTCAGGTGTTACTCAGCTTCTCTTCCCTATGAGAAATACCCGAGGTAACAGTATTACAAAGAGAAGAGGTTTTAGAGACTTTAATCCATGAGTGGTTGCTGCTGTTGTTTTGGTTATGTGGACATGCACAATGGCAAGAGGACATGACACTCCCAAGAAAGAGAGCTTACCTCGTCACAGGGAAGAGAAAGACAAAAGAGAAAAAAAAAAAACTGCATAAATACAAAACAAAATAAAAATTAATTAACTGATTTCAATTCCTACGGAGCTTTTAGAAAACTAATGACAAATAATTATAAAGTCAAAACCTGACACTACTTAACTCATTTTGTGTAGTCTCAGAAACAAAATAATTACATTATTCAACCTTATTCATCGTTTCTGCTGTCAAGAAAAAAAAAAAATAAGGTGGTCTCATTAATTCCATATTTCCACATTTCCTCCTTTTCTTTTCTGCTCCACTGTATGCTTTGGGAGGTGGAAATCCCAGGGTGGAATTCTCAAGCTTTCTGATCTCTGGCTAGCAGTTGGGCAGATGACAACAGGGTGAGATCCTGGGACAGAATGGATGCTGCGGGGACAAGTGAAGGTGTCTTTGTCCGTGTCCCTTCCCTTCCCTTCCCTGCCTGATGATGGTTTGGGCATTAGCTGCATCCTTTTATCTGCAGCTCCTGCCATGTGACCACCTGCCCTCTGCTGTCGCATCCTCCTCACTGCAGGGGCGGCTTCCCCTCACAGTCCTTCAGGCTTGACAGGGGTAACAGCTTCCAGCAGTTACCAGTCCCTTGGTGATTCAATGGCACATCATTAAACTCTTTTCAATTGGCTCTCTGATTGTGACAACTGTCTCCTGCAAGAACCCCTGCCTGTTAGAGTAATGAGGATCAGAGGTATTCCCAGGGCTCATCCTCCAAGTGATAACAGCGTAGGGCTGCTTATGTATTTCATCAGTACAGGGGACTGTTCCTTGAAGGGGAAAATGGACCTTGGAATTCTGTCTGGTGGTGGCATTGCTCTGACTTACAGCAACAATGCAGGTAGTACGGGATGAAGGTCAGGTGAAAGTCAAGGTCATCCCCCAGCAATAGAACACTCTAAAATTACAAAGGTGGGTTCACTATTCATGACTGCCTTGGGGAGTATACAGGAAAGGGAAACTACACTTAAGGTATGGAATTAGAAATTCAATACATTGGTGATGAGCTTTGCGAATTTACTCTGCTATTCACCCGTGTCTGTCCTGCAGAGTTCAATGTGAAGCATGCCAGGTTCTGATGCTGAAGCAAAACCCTCATTAAGGGAACCAGAATCCTGACACTTGCAATGTGGAATTAGGTGAAGCATATTTAGGATTGAGAGCTCACAATCTCCAAATCCCTCTTTCACCAATAGAAGCACAGGAATGGAGGTTACTTTAAATTTGGGATAATTTATTTATGGGCATACACTGTCTTGGGATTTGGTGTTTAATAAATTGACTTTAGCACTCCAACAGGGTATTAACAGCCTCTGTGACTGATTAAATTAATTCCTTCACTGATACCTACAGCAAAAAATAAAGGTAAAATGAAAATTCTCCATGGTAAATTGTGATTGAACGAGGCCAGTGGTTTAGGGAATGGACATGCAAAGTATTCAGCTTCCCATAACTACACTCCTAGAAGTGACCAGACATGACCATTATAGAACAGTCAATAGTTCATTACCAGGTCAACACTACCATCTCTCCAGAGTTTTCCTGGATATTACCTCAATACACAGATGCAAAGAGAAGCACCTGTAGGAACACAAGACACCTCCTTCTCCAGCTTTTCCAGTGCTTGCTCAGTGGTCCCTTATCCAAAAGAGCCAAGAGAGGCAAGAACAGGGGTTTTGCACAATCTCAGTAGCATGAACATCTCTCTACAGCTCGGTGGGCCAGCGCCTAGGCTAAGCGTCAATCACCAGCAGCACAAGCTAATGCGGAAGCCTGATAAGCATCATTCCCCGGATATATCAGTCACTAATTTAGTGGCAGATTGATTACATGGAGCTTATTTCATCATGTAAGGATAGTAACTTTTTCTCAAGAGAATACATAGAGAGTCCGGATATGGATTTGCTTTCCCATCTACAAAGTTTCTGCTAAAACCGTAGCATTGTCTCTGCCCAAGGAACTCATTTCATGGTGACAGAAGTGTGGCGATGGGTTCATCCCCATGGCATCCCTTGGTCTTAGTTGGTGCCTTATCAGCTGGAGGCAGCTGTACTAACAGAATGATGCCGCTGCTGATGATGACTCAGCCTCAGTGCAATTAATTAATGGCAAGAAACGGAAAGGCTGAGTGGTTGTGCCTTAAAGGAAACAACGCTTCCTCTACCATGGCTCTGGAATGGCACCTTAGGTCAGAGAACTAAGAGTTAAAATAGGGGTGCACAAGTCTCACTTATATTAAATAATCTTACGATGGAATTTCTGTCTTCTTGAACCCTAAAACAGAAGCTCTACATATTTGGAGGGGGCAGTGCTGAAAGAAGAAGATAGACTTTCAAATGAACACAACAAAGACTCCATGGACTCCATCACCACGACACTTCCTCCTAGCCATGTTTGAATCCTCAAATATTTTATCTAATAGTCCTAGGAGGTGAGTGTGTCTCTTCACTGACTGGGGTGATTGATAAAGCCCTCCAAGAAGACAGTGGAGAACTGCTAAAAACAGGCAAGCGGGTCTTCATCTGGCATTTAGGTATCCATTTTGGTGTACATCATGGAAACCAAGAATAATGTGTGCCATGCCAGAACGTAGCACACCAAGACAAAAGGACGCCTGAAGACTCGGATTCTAGGAATTTAGTTCTGTATGTTGTCAGAAGGCAAGAGAACATGAAATAGGGAAGATAGGATTGTTAATATAAGTAGCACGTCAGAGGGAAGGTCTATAACAACTGTGCCTCTTGTCATTCCTTTATCCTATATTTTCCTGCTACACTGAGCAAGGAAAGCAGCTGGTGAATAAAGCGGCAGTGACCATCGAAGATAGAATATAGGCAAGGGAACTTCTCCTGAAGGAACACAGTAGTAAATGGAAATGTTGTGTTTCTCCCATGTTGGAATGTGTTTTTGTTTGATTTTGTAAATTTACTTGGCTGTCTATCTACAGCTGCCTGCCTGCCTGCCTGCCTGCCTGCTTGTCTGTCTGTCTGTCTGTTTGTCTGTCTGTGTCTGCCTAGCAAGAAAGACCAAGGAAGGAAAGCTGAGCAGGTGCAGGCGTGGATCCTGTGTTCCCTAACCCTTTGGCATTCAGTTGGTTCTGACAATTAGAGGTGAAAAAAGAGAGAGGCTGGCTATTTATTTTCCCGACATCTCGCGTACCAGGCAGTGTTGTGGCTACAGCTGTCTACCTAGAGCTGTGGCTCCTGCCAAGTGACAGCATCACCACTGCAGAAGCTCACAGTGATTTCCAGACTGGACCCCTCCTCTTGCTGTGCAGGCCTTGGCATGGAGATGGCCGCCTGCCAGCAGTGCACACTGGGTGATTCACCATCGCCCTTGCCTGCTTGTTTGCCCACCTGCGCACCTGGTCTCCCCGCCACGCCCCACTTAGCTTGCTCACAGTGTGCCCTCTCCTTCCTGCCAGGACCCTGGCGGGAGCACAGATGCTACGTCTGTGCACAGCCATTCAGTCCCATACGGAATGATTCAAGACTTCGAAACGATATTGCCTCTGTAGAATGTTATGACAAAATATTGCGCAAGCATGCTGAAAACATTTTAGGTGTCTTTATAAGACAGAGATTCATTTCTTCTAAGAGGTTCATGTTTAATGGTTCTGTAAACTAAAATTCCTTTTTTTATAGTGATTTACTCAATAATATTTACTGATAAATTCTACAGGGCTTCCTATGAAGGAAACAAAATCCTCACTTGGATGGAATTTCTACTTTTACAGTGAAATTTTAATAGTAAACAAGTACTTGGTCTCTAGAAAAGGAAGAAGCTGGGGCTGGTGAGATAGCTCAGTGGACTAAAGTACCTGCTTAGGCAAGATTAGGTAAGCACAAGGACCTTGGGTTGGTCTCCGGCACCACATGCCACACCAGTCCTGCACCCAGGGCATGCTGAGCTGGCCAGAATCTGGGTGTGGTGGTGCATGCCTGTAATACCAGCATTGGGGAGGCTGAAAGCAGGAGGGTCACCACAAGTTTGAAATGTGTAGTAAGATCTTATACCAACCAAATACATTAGAAAGAAAGAAGGAAAGCAAGAAGGAAGGAAGGAAGGAAGGAAGGGAAGAGAAGAGAAGAGAAGAGAAGAGAAGAGAAGAGAAGAGAAGAGAAGAGAAGAGAAGAGAAAAAGAGAAGAGAAGAGAAGGTGGCATCTTCATTCTAATGGAGTTTAGAATAGGCTACTCTATCTTGGAGGGATGGGACACGCATGAAAGGGGCTCAGCAGCCTCTCCCATTCTTCTTTATCTGGTTTGGCACAAGTGTTGATGTCCTCATGTACACCAAGGAAATGGCTTATCCCTAGCCCAATGAGGTAAACATGTGAGGCTCAAAATCAATTATGGGTGTATCATTTCCATGACTTGAATCATTCTGGCCTAGCCATAATGCACAATATTGAGTGAGATGTACATGTAGGCCTATAGTACCTACTTCTGGAGGTGTTTTTCTCTCCCTCACTAAAAAGAAAAGGTACACACATGCAAATGCCCTTTATCCGTGATGTGAATGTCACTATAAACACTTGTTATATTGCTCACTCTCCTTTTCCTGGGGCAAATGATGTAACATACACATAGTTAAAGAAGAAGCTCATTTTGGCTCCTGAGTTTAGTGGGTTCGGTCCATGGTTGGCTGGCTCCCAGTCAGAAATAACCTGGTAAAAATCCATCAAGGACAGCAGCTCAGCACATGAGGCCAGGAAATGAAGAGCAGCAAAGGAGCTAGGGAGAAGAAGGGTCCCTTCAAGATCACACTCCAGTGATCCACTTCCTCTAATCAGGCCTTACTTCCCAGTGGGTCAGGGAGTCCAGTGATTAGTGCAGCAGCCCCGTGATATTCTAATGACCTGCCAAAAGCTCCAGCGTTGAACACATGCCACACTGGGGAGACATGAAAGATCTAGCACTGATACGTGTGAGCCTTCACACTGCAGTAAACAATTTCTAATCATGAGCTGACAAGGGTTGGCTAATGTGGTGAAGATAGCAGAGCAGGAAGAAGAATGGAGTCAGGTCTTGGACGGCACCCCTGAGCTGAGAAACCTGGGGCTCTTCAGTTCCCTCAGCAACTCTTAGTAAGTAGGAAGCACACATCAAGGCAAGACTGCAGGGAAACCATCATTTCTAATCTGAGACCTCAAAGATAGAAAGAAGTGAACAGTTGAGGAGTTGGAGGGAAAATTATTCCAGGGTAAGGGAAAAAGGATAAAGATAAGATAGCTGGAAAAGATAGGATTGCCAGGGGCCAGAAAACACCAACTTAATTGGGTATGCAGATTTTGTCTATCAAATGCATTCCCAGCTTTTTCTTATCTCCATTTTCTAATCCTCTCCTCTCTCATGTTATATATATATATATATATATATATATATATATATATATGCTATATGACAAAGAATACAAAGAAATCCCCCAAATTTCATGGCTGCCACAAGCTCAAGAAGTAATTCACTCTATTATTCCTATTGTAATTTAAAGAACTGGAACTTAAAGTTTTTTAGGAAAATAGAATCGCTAAATTCATGATTCATCCTGGACCAATATTTGATACCAGTTTAAACCACTGAAATATAGTCCCATAGATAGATCTCTTTTTATTTTGCTAGTTTATTTTAGGCTGCTGTAAATATACATGAAGTCAGTTATCTCAACTCCCCTTCTGGTTTTCACTGCCTTGAATGGACTGTTATGCAATTTTCTCTACTGTTTGCTGTTACAGTGCCTATGGGCTGGGCCGAGTCCATGGAGACAACTTGGCGGGAAGTCATTAAATGCGCTTGCTTGCATCTCTTGAGCTGCAGCACCATCTCTCTGATAACCACTCTGCTTCAAAGCTGACTTCAGGCTTGTTTTCTGGGACTGGCAAGCATCTAGGTTCTTCAATAGCAAGCAGACAGCAGGAATAAGCAGGAAGTTCTTGAAGCTCTAATCTCCAAGGTTAAAATAATTCTTTGATTCAAAAATATCAGGGGAAAGAAACACATAGGACATTCACCATCGCAGAATCTGAAGCAAGTTCTCTGAGTTTAAGACCGTGACTTGCTGTGTTCTGGGATTTTCTTTGCTGTTCTTTCCTTTATGTTCTTCTTTCTCTTGCACATCAGGAAATGCGGGCAAGGTGCTTTGGCCTCACTCTACAGTGACTCTAGCCTTCTAAACTTCATTACAAATCAATACGATTCTTCTGTTGCATTGTGGGTATCTTATTTGTGCATTTCAGCTACATAAATATACAAACTAATGTTTTCATCTTGGATATGCAGTAAAGAGTTGATAAGGCCTTGCTTAAATCAGGTTTGGTATAAAAAGAACTATAAACACATTAGAACAGTTTTAAACAAACTGTTCCAAAATGTATGAGGGCCATATAAGTGTTAAGTTATAGCATTGCTCACCATATTCTGTAGCTAAGAGCCTATGAGTCTCCCCATTAAATCTCCCATTCCCCGTGCTTTAGCGCTGCTGTATAAAAATTCCACCTGAGCTAAGATTAAGGATATAAGGCCTCATTGAAAAATGAAAGGTAGTTTGGTTTGCTTAGAGCTCTGGATTTTTTTTGTGTGTTTTTGTAACTGATCAGTTAGCATAAATCAACCAACTCCAGATTACACACACCTTGGTTTTGTCTTTGTATTTGTGAAAATACAAAGATTTATATATTGTGGAGGCAGATGTCAAGATCCTAAGTAATAACATATACTCTTTATTTCTATGATATTATTTCTTACTCCAAATCACTAGTTACGAATCAGCCTGCCAGTGATTAACAGCAAACACTGCTTTCCAAAATCTCTTCCTCAACAGTTCAGGATATTTATTGCATATCCATTTGAGTAAGTGGATGAAAGGTAATGAATGCAATAGGTGCATTTTCCTACCTTTTTCCTGGTCGAATAACAAAGATTTCTAATCACTCTTGTTCCACTGATGCCAAGTAGCAAAGCTCTCAAAAGCCTGCTGGCAAAAAAGACATTTTTGCTTTTAATTTTTTTTTTTTTTTTTTTTTTTGGTGGGACCAGGGTTCAAACTCACGACCTTGCACTTGCCAGGAAGGCACCTGTGCCACGGAGCTATCTCCCCGGCCCCTTGCTTTTAATTTATTTATGAAGTGTAGGACACTATTCCCATGCTCATGAAGAAGTAGTAAATAGAAAGACTTAGGATAAAACAGTATTTGAAGGGCTGGACTGGCAGGCCTTTTGCTCTTTGTTGTTTCACATGAAAAATCATCAGATGTCACAGCGTTCATGTGTTCCATATTGTACAACAATTTGGGCCCCCTGATGTCCACAGCCCTAATATCTGAACATCCCTGCCAATACATCCTTGTCATTTGTTATTCTGTTCATGGCTATCTTGACAAGGAAAAGATGCTACTATGCTGATGTAGTTTGGATTTGCCTTCCCCAGGTGATAGCAAAAATTGAGTATTTTTTTCAGTTGACTCTTGGCTATTTGTATATCTTCTTTAGAACAATATCTATTAAATCATTTAGCCCACTTTTCAATAATAGTATTTAAGTCTTTTGGCATCAAGTTGTAGGAATTCTTTATATATTTTGGAGATGAGTCCCTTATTAGACATACTGCATGCAAGTATTTTCTCTTACTCTGTGTGTGCCCAGCTCACTCTGTTGAACATTACTTTTGCTGTGCAAAAGCTTGAAATATTTCTTTCTGTTATCTGTGCCTTGAAAAATGACATTTGTTCTCTTTCACTAATTTGACCCATTATTATTGTTATCTGCATTGCATATAAAATTATATAACATTAACATTTAAAATTGGGGCAGTAGGAAAAAACACTATGGGGGAGGGCAAGCAGGATTCAGGCCTCCTGCTACCTCAAGAATCTTCTGGAATTTTTTTTTGTGAGTAAAAGAGGCATCAGAAACAATGAAGGCATTGTTGGAACTACAGTAAGCACCTAGGAGCAGTACTGGATGGCCTTGGGTATCAGAATAGAGTCCTGTACATTCAAGAAATCCCAGGTGACTGAATGCATTCATGGGAAGGACATACAATATTCTCATAACTGGTCCAGGAATTTACGTTCGACCCCAAGCTTGCCTCTAGGTTGTGAGCCCTGCCTTCCGGATTACTGAGGTAATGTTTGCTGATGCCCAATGAAGTATTAATACCTTTGACCTAGAAAGTGGGTATTTGCCTAAAAGTTGGACTTCACCTGACCTCAGTTAATCCATCCTTACATGATGCTAATTTCTTATGTAGTGTGAGCACCACCTCTGCCTGTGTTTGAAAGGACACTGCTGATAGTCTTTGGACAGTCCAGTTCCTCTTCTGGGAAGTGTTGTCCTTTAAGAGATAGGCTAGGTTTGATTTCACAATACTATTGAAGCAGCACGTTTCAAAAATATGATCATACCTAAACAGTGCTTTACTAGCTAGAACAGCAGGGAACATTGAATACAGTCTGGACCGAAAGAGTAGAAGCAAGCTGGCTCTTGTCTAACTGTGGGGCTTAGGGAGATCTTGAGAACCGGTCACACCATGTCCTTACAAAGAAAAAAGCAAGCAGGAAGTTAGAGTTGCAGAGTAAAAGCTGAGGTCATCCATGCTTCTGTAGAATATATGAACAAAGACACACCCAGATGTCATGGAACTGAGGGGATGGAAGGGAAAGGAAAGCTAAGAGGAATCAAGAAAGAATTCTGGAGCACAAGATGTTTAGATACAGTGGAAGGGCCTCCTCCACTTTGAAGCCTCCCTTATGAAAATAATTAGAGACAAACTTCTACTTCATGCCTACTACCATCATGCATATCTCCCTAGTTGCCATGAAAAGTCAGCTATAATTAATTTGTGCCCAAAACTGTTCTCAACTTGTTTTCTGGGTAAAAATGTTGTCTGCATGATTAATTGATGTCTCCACAAGGGCAGTCACAATCTTGGTCATTTTTTGCACACCGCTGTGTTTAGCAATGCTGCAAATAGAAAATTTAATTAATAAACTCTCATTACATGAATGATTGAATCGTATTTTGAAAAACCTAATGTTTGTGAATATTTTTGTAAAGGTCGGCTTGCTTCCTGTGTCATCCTAAGACAAGAGAATCTCTTGAAAGGGGTGTAACTTGTACGCTGCTTTTTAGGCTCATTTATCATTTTTTTGTTTTCTTTAAGCATTTGAATTATAACTATAATCTAAGACACATAACTCTAGTTCCCCGTCACCCAAAGAAACATTGTTTTGCATAGTGGAGATTTGTAGGGGATGGAATTTTCCACAAGGCTGTCGTTAAACAGTGGCTGTGTCATGATTGATATTAAAATGGTATATCATTCTGGGCCTGGTGCACGCACACACCATAGGGCTGTCTCCCTGAGTTCTCTTACAAAATGCCACTGAACGCTACTCTCTTTGAACTCCCTTTTGTTTCCAAGCTGGTAAATATTTTTAGGCAACCGCAAGACTAATGTGAGCGTATCTTGCAAACAGCCGTGTTGATATAAACAAAATTTATTTAGGAACAGAAAATCGCATCTGTGCAATTATCTCATACACTATGCTTTAACACAAAGGGACTATTTTACAATTGCAGACACCTGTTGACAGATTTCTAATTCTGTCAGTGACGGCAGATTCTGCTAAATTACTGTTCTCTATTCCCGAGTTTAATAGTTGTTCTTAAAGGAAGTAACATGACTGTTTTAAAACAGCCCTGGAATAAAATGCTGACTCCTATAAAAAGGAGGTTGGCTGCAAATAACATAAATTAAAACAAGATGAAAACTAACTAGAAGCGGTTGATCAACAGAATTGTTGTTTATTCCTGGAAGATATTTTTTTTGTAACTTGATATGGGCAAAAGATAAAACCTTTCATGTGTTTTAGTATAAGGAATAATATTTGCCTTTGAGATTTCTAAAGATGCCTGCAAATTCCTCTGATATTTTATTGAATATCAACAGCATACATCATATTTGTCATAGAACTGAGACCATGTTTTATGGCTCACAGGAAAATGGCCCTTAGACACTTTATCTCTTGTGTAAACTAGAAAAAGCACTTCACTTATGTACCCTCACTTCAGGAACCTATGTGTGACCCAAACATAATCACCCTTAGGCCAGCTAGGCTGAGGCTATGAGCTCGGTTTTTCCCTCAAGAGTTTTCCCTGTTAGCTTTGCTGTTAGCAGGTTCCAGTAGGAGCCTCCCAGGCTACCAAAAGGAGCAGGGTCTACTGGTTCCTGATTCTCCCTGGGGACGCTGCGTACTTCCTGTTCCTGTAAACACCATTGGCTGCTGGGTTCTTCACCCTGGAAACAGCAAGTCATATTTATAGCAGCAACTGAATCCCTCTAGAGTTTTCCCAGGGTTTACACGATATCCTAATTTTAATAATCCCAAATAAACCCTAAGAAAATTGCTGTTTTCTGAAATTAGTACCTGAAATCGCTCAGCTTTCTCTGTTCCTTTTCTTCATTTACTTAGCAATTAATTGATTACATCTAGTCAAGAATTTTTAGAATCAAATTTCCTCTATTAAAATAATTGGTGCGATTGTTGTCTCCTCACTAGACCCTGCCTAATACAATTCTAATCTCTACACAATATCACATCCTGTCAAAATCGTGTTTAATTCTTTACTATCCAGCTTTATTTGCGACGGCAGGGTAGAGGGTATCTTCTTTGTGTTTCGTACTGTCTTAGACCGTAGATACGAAAATGTACAAGATTATACTGTAGAATAAAATTTGATTTAATGGTACTAGACACCAGGTAATGTCCAGAAATCTTAAGAACTTTCTGGCTCTAACTGATTAGCATACTTACAGTCAAGCCACTAAAAATAGAGCACATTGTACATGGCAAGATGGCCAGGAAATTCAAGAACGTGGCCTCTGAGACTTTCAAGCCAGGGAGAAATGGAGAGGTTTGCTAACAAGTATCTGCTGCTGCAAAGCACTGCTGTGAGTTATCCTCTCCATTCCAGGGCAGCGACTCTTTCGCCTTGATTTGCAGAAACTACCCTGGCTTTTCGTTTAGCTTACTGAATTTACACAAAGAAGGAGACAAATTAGAAGGAGTTCCGAGAAGTTAAAAAACAAAAAATGACTCAGAGCAACGGAAGGGGCAGAGCAATGAGGGCAGATTGCAATAACTAAAAGTATTTTTATCTGGTGTTCAACTAAATGCAATTGTGACATCTAAAAATAAGTGGTGCAGAAAGAGAAAAAAATAATTATAGGGAAGATAATATATAATAATTAACTACTGAAAAGGAGTATGCCTTAAATAATGGGATACAAGGAAAACAGGAATAACTTGAGCTGATTATAGAGACTCGATTTCTCACTTGGAGGTGAGAGGTGCATTATCATCTAAAATTCACAGCCATTAGAGAAAGGACAGACAAAACATGTAATTATTGTCTGCCAACAGGGTAGGGTAAAATGATGCAGGGGTGTTTGTTCACTTTTAATTTACCAAGTTCCATGTGTTCCTCAGGTTGAACAATCCATTTGTTTCTGTTTAATTAAAGTACTCAGAAAATTTTTGTTCATCGTGCAATTACTGGTTGTCTTTGAGAGTTATGCAGGCACTGGTATGTGATACACATGCATAAGACAATTGCAAAAAGTTCAAATGAAGGACCTCTGTAGGTATCACTCTCGCTACTTAATTATCACGTGACAATCTCAAAGGAATACAAATATATTACTTATATGTATAAAGTATGAAGTCTGATTGTAGAACAGCTCACTAAACTACGAAAGTTAACACGAATATGTTTACAATCAAGTAACAAAGTCCAACAGTCTATTTGGTGGTCATTGGTCCACAGATGATCAATACTTGAAGTGATCAGAAACAGTATTTTACCCAGACACTCTCAATCTTACCAATCGATGTTCTCTAAAATATTTCCATGGTGCTATGCATCCAACCCTCTTCCTGTTTTGAAGGGCATATACTTAAGTTTGTCAGTCTTGTTGATCCTCCCACTAGCCAATGATTCTCTTGAGATATAAAATAACTTTTTAGAAATATGTCTGTAGGGCTTTCTGTCATGTTCAACATGCAGGGTCCCCTTTGTTACCAGGAGAAAGGGAGCCCACTTCTGGTTTGAGTTAAATATCAGGTCGCTGCATTTGATTGACAGCACAATTTCTCAGCGGTTTTATACCACGTTTGATTTTTTTGTTGCTATTGTTCCCTGTACCCCTGCTAGATTTTGTCTATTCTTTGAAAGACTCAAGATCTGAGGTTATATATCTTTCTTGATAACTGAAAGCTTAAAAGGAAACTCTAAAAACACTGAGCAAATCATGGGCAGCACACAGAGTTTCTAACGTTTAAGTTGTAAGCTTCATTTCTAAGTAAATCTATGAAGTTGTTGAGAAAATACAGTTTTGAAACGGAAGTATCATGTAGAGCAGTAATTAAATGAAACTAACTCTAAAGTTATAAGCATACGAGACTGACTCATATAAACACTTCTAGAGACTTCTGGATAACTTAAACAGGAATGTTTTTGTCTGGCTAAAAGTCTTCCAGGTCATAGCTGGCTCTCTGGTCTTGCTCTAGGTGTACTGGAAGCATAAAAGCGTTATGTTTGTGAAAGCTTGAAAGCCTATTTTCCACCTGGTAATATCTTTTAGACTCTGAGAACAACTTGGATGCAGCAGCTGAGTCAAAGGCTCTTGTAGACTAAGCCAGTGTCAACTTTTGACCTTCAGAGCCTTAGTTGGAGGCCCACTGAGCTCAGAGCCATACATGCACAGGGTTACAGAAGCACTGTTTAAGGGTCCTTGGAGCAAGACCTCTTGCAGTTTGGGAGATGAAACAAGGCCTGGACTCGTTAGCTTAATTTTAAAGCTCTTCAATGCATTTTAAACTAGGAATAATAATTATATTAGCATGTATTGGATATTTGATACATATCAGTCACTAAGAGCTACCACTCCAAAATGTCATTCTCACATTTGCTAATAGAAGATAGGCATTATTAGCATTCTCATCACATAGAAAGGAAAATAGAGTGCTGGCCAAATAGCTGAGCAGATTAAAGCTCCTTCGAGGAGGTGCGGGGTTGGGAGGTTCAATCCCTGGTCCTGCCATGCTGGCCCTGGCCCCAGAGCTCACTGAGATGGCAATCGAGACTGGGTATTGTGGCACATGCCTGTAATTCCAGCTCTTGGGAGGCTATAAACAGGCGGATCACTATAAGTCAGATCTAGTAGTGAGATCCTGAACACCCTATAAACCCTTCCCTAAAATACAGGAAGAAAGAAAGAAAGAAAGAAAGAAAGAGAAAGTGAGAAAGAGAACAAGAGAGAGAGAAGAGAAAAGAAAAGAAATGAAAAGAAAAATGAAAGGAAAAGAAAGAAAAGAAAATATAGCTACAGTTCTGTGGTTATATTCATTACAGTTCTCAGATCTACAATACAGGAAGATTAGAATTGAGATACCTGGGTCTCAAGGGCTATACTCTTAAACGCTGAGATACATTTATTCTTAGCTGGTTACATGAATAATAAGAGCTGGGCAATCACTAGGCCAATAGTCAAGGGCTCAGAAGTCAATATATCTCCATCTTTGTTTCCCTGAAGATCATAGTCTATTAGAGAGGTTGGCAGACTTTGTCATCTTTAATTGAGGTAGAAATAATAAATAGTTTAACTTTGGGAGACTAATTTCATCTCTGTAGCAACTGCTGAGTATTGTCACTCTAGCACAAAATTAGCCCAAGAAAATGTGTGAATGGCCATGTCTGTGCTCTAATAAAACTTTCTTTACTCTAACAGGCTGAGTGCTAATTTGGTTCATCAACCTCTGATCAATTCCTGATTAAAATCTATGTCATTGAGATAGAAGTCCTAATAGTAGAATCTAAAAACCCTGTAAAAATCAGAGAGAGAGGAGTGATTTATTCTGCCTGAAAATGTTTAGAGAAAGTAGCATTTGAGTGATATATTGAAGAATTAGTAAAATAAAATTCCGATCACGAGAAAGAAAGGACATTCTGGGTAGAGCGAAGTCAAGAAGAGAGGAGAAGAAAAATAGAACTGAGGGGCAGGTGGGAAAAGCAGGGCTGGCAGACAAACACAGGTTTACAGCGTTGCTAAGACATTTGATTTCAGATGCGAAAGCTGGGAAAAGTTGTAAAACTCAGAAAATAAAGCCTCACTAGACTTATTATTTCAAGAAATGTCTTTTTTTTTTCCAGGTTTCTCTGAGAGTTTCTTTTTAAAGGGAGTATATAATAGAACTTTTAATTTCATTTTAGTTTTAGTGAGACTGAGTCTCACTATATATGTTCTATGGGCCTGAAACTCATGATCTTCCTGCCTCCACCACCCAAATGCTAAGATTACAGGTATATGCCGCACATTGGTGGTGGTGCCACACATTGCTAGGGCATATGTTTTTAAATAGCTTCTTGGTGTTGAACATGTCCAACTTTTAGATGCTAAGAAATACACTGCAACAAGAAACGATGGAAAATTCCAGTCTCAATATTGGCATTTTAACTTGTGATGATGTTTTTGCTTTGCACAATGCCCTCCAGTTGTGTTTTTTTAGCCCAATTAATCTTCCCCCTCTTGAATTCCTATACAATGAGTAATATTCTTCATGAATAGGACGTTGGTGTAATAATTTTTATCTGCTCCAATGCCAATAAAATGTATCATAGAAATTTGCATGCATGAAAATCTTATCATACCATTTCAAATGTACTTTACATCTTCAAATTAGGAAGATGATAGACATCATGTTGCTGTCTTATTCTGGTCAGCTTTGGTGTAGTTCAGGTGGGAACTCTGGTGGCTGGGGAACATGGGCAAAATAACCATGGCCTGGCAATCGGGAGGATCACTATGAATCCAATCTGTGCCTGCCACCACCAAGGAGAAATTTCACCTTGAATTTCCTGGTTCTTGGGGGAAAAAAAAAAAAAAAAAAAAAAAAAACAGATTGCATGCTACAGTAATGCTCTTTAAGAAGGCAAAAATTGCTTTTGCTCACACAGGATGGCTGGTAAGCTCAACCACACATTTACAACTTCAAATTTATAATCTCCTCCATGACATACACATTTCAAAGTGAAAATTTAGGGGATAAAAGGAAAGCCTTCTTTAAATCGGTGCTCTAATCATTGGAATGTATTCATGCTTTCTTGGGAAATGGTCATTAGGACTTAGAAGAGAGCCTCTATATATTCCTGATTCCTACTAATATGGAATGAGCCTCTCATATTTTCCGTGAAACTCACATAAGGACCACACTGCAAGATATTTTATTTTTAAAGAGTTCTGGATAAAACAGTGGCTCCTGAGCTGGCCACATAGCTCAGGGGACTAAAGCACCTACTTAGGCAGAGCAAGAGCAGCCAGGGTTCAATCCCTGGCATACTGTGCCGGCCCTGCCCCCAGGGCACACAGAGAAGGCTATTGAGACTGGGTGTGATGGTGCATACCTGTTATCCCAGCACATGGTAGGCTGGAAACAGGAAGAACGCTATAAGTCTGATCTATGTAGTGAGCCTCTATAGACACTATTGACCCTGTATCAAATACAAAAAAAAAATTAAAAATAGTTGCTCCCTTATAATATACACTATAAGGGCTAGGGAGATAGCTCAGCAGTCTACGCCTGCCTGGCAAGTGCAAGGACCCAGATTCAGTCTCAGGTACTGCATGACATGCCAGCCCAGGAAACCTGGGCACATCTCGCCACCCCAAAACTGGGCATAGTAGTGCATACCTATAGCCCCAGCACTGGGGAAGCTGAGACAGAAGGATCACTATGCATCTGAGCTGCATAGCAAGACCTTGTACCAAGTACATACATACATACATACATACATACATACATACATACATAATTTTACTTTTTTTTTTTTGAACCAGGGATTGAACCCAGGACCTTGCACTTGCCAGGTGGGCACTTGTGCCCCTGAGCTATCTCCTCAGTCCCCGTTTTTCATAAATAATTTTAAAAGATAATTTAGTCTATAACATACACTATAATTTAATGTGTTACCAACTTAAGCTTGCAAGCATCTGGGTGGCTAGTTCTTTGTGTGAACAGAGAGCCTATTACAGTATTAATTATAGTCATTTTAACAATAGAGTTCATAACATGAACCACAAACAAGTTATTAATTGTGTTGAATAGATCCTTCATCCCTCTCAGGACCAGTAGGTGATATGAAGAAAACTCCTTAAGTCCCTTAGTACAGTGAATTTCATTGATTGATTTGTTTAATATTAAATCAAATCATTTTGATATATTCCTTGATTAAAGTTGCTAATATTGCACCAAGAATTTTTGTAGCTACATTTATATGAGATAGTAGTCTGTTATCTTCTCATAATGTCTTTCATATCTGGATGTTGCTGGCCTCATAAATCAACTTGAGAAGTCTTCCTTCTTTCTCTCGTATCCTAGAGATTTCATATAAATGGTGCTATTTCCTGTTTAAACGTCTGAAGTTATTAGTGACACTCTCTGAATATAGAGTGCACTTGTACATACATGTGTGTGTATTTGAAGACCTTTTGATAGTATATTGAATTTATTTATTGAATATGTGTTCAGTGTGTGATCAGAGTTTCTATTTTATTTTGTTTCAGTTGGCTAAATTCAGGCTCTTATGAATTTGTCTATTTAAAATAAGTTTTCAGATTTATTATTACATTGCCTTCTGACTTTTCTGATGAGAAATCAGTCATTATTTGTGTTTTGGGTTCCTTCATGTAATATGTCATTTTTCTTTCACTGCTTCTTACCATTTCTTTTTAATATTCCCTTATTATCCTTGCATTATCAGAATCAGTCTGTCTTCTCTTAGCCTGTTGTTGATGGTTGTGCTCTTTTGCATGCGCAACCCTTTTTCAGATGGGTTTTTATGAGAACATTAAGGTCTCATATATCCACTGATTGCAGTGAATTAACTTACCATGGATGGAGGAGTACATTTTTGGGGCCACTCAGAAAATAGTCCCTACATTCATTTTCTACGGTGCTTCATCCTTTCCCGGAGATCTGGTTGGCAAAGGATCCTGGAGGAGATACAGGGATTTTTCTTATGACAGCCTGCTTTTCATAGAAAATGCAAGGATACTGTAATAGCATAGGACCATTGATTCCTTGTCAGTCACGTTGTTGCATGTATCACAAGGGCATTGTCTTCGTAATTGGGTGTCAATACCACTTAAACCTTTGCATTTATTTTAAAAATTAAAAGAATGAAAGTACATTTGCCCTGCCGGGCATGGTGGCGCACGTCTGTAATCCCAGCGCTCGGGAGGCTGAGGCAGGAGGATCGGTGCGAGTTCGAGATCAGCCTGGGCTACAAAAAGTGAGCTCAAGGCCAGCCAGAACTGCATAGAGAGACCCTGTCTCAAAAAGACAGAAAAAAAAAGAAAGAAAAAAGAAAATACATTTGCCAATGTTAATAATGTCTGGCATTCTCTATTCCTCTCTGGAGTTACTAACTTGAACATTCTGTCATTACCTTTACCCAAAAGAACCTAGGTCTTTCTTATAGTGTTGATCTAACTAGAGACAATTGCCCCAGTTATTTAATCTGAACGCTATTTTATGTCAGGTTGAATTTTGAAGGCTATTTTTAGACATGTGTATTAAAATTTAGACTGATATTTTCTTTTTTAATTTTCTTAATTTTAATGAGAAAGAAGTAGCAAGGAGACAGTTTCAAAACAAGTTAGGAGGACAGCCACAATAATTAATACAATTCATATTGTTGTCTTCCTAGTAGTTGCTCAGAGTACAAGATGCAGACATGATGACTTTTCTAAACACTATTGGTACAAGTATTTCTTCTCTTTGAACTAAGAGAAAGTAGCTGTATAGATAGCCCAATAGTGCATAATAGTAGCGGGTTATCAGCAGAACTGGCAATGTCAGAAGCTATTGACTTCAGCCTTTTACAGCTCAATATATTAATATGGTTTTCCTTTTTATACCTCGTGGTTAAACTTTTCTGTTGGATGGTTAAGACCAAGACAAAGCAAAGCCTATATAACAAAATAAATAAATAAATAAATAAATAAATAAATAAATAAATAAATAAATAAATGTAACTTTTGTATCTAACAAGGTCAGTCAAATCCCCTCAAGATTTACCCTGAAACCATGGACAGCATTTTGTAGAACTTTTGTCAGTGTCAGCCATCTGGATGAGTCACAGCCATAGGATTCTCCTGCTACAATTTTTTATATGGTCAGAGAAACTGGGTATTTTCTTACATATCATAAATACTTAAATTTATTTATATTTAAAATAAAATATTTAAATATCGGAAAAATTTATATATTTTAAATAAAAATGTCACGTTGCCTTCTATCCTTTTTTTTTTTTTTTTTTTTTTTTTGTCTTTTTTGAGACAGGGTCTCGCTATGCAGTTATGCAGTTGAGGCTGGTCCTGAGCTCACTTTTGTAGCCCAGGCTGGTCTCGAACTCGCACCAATCCTCCTGCCTCAGCCTCCCGAGTGCTGGGATTACAGGCGTGTGCCACCACGCCCGGCGCCCTTCTATCCTTTTTTTATGAGAAATCAGCTATCATTTTTATCATCTTTCTTCCTCTCGTGTAATGCAGCATGTGCCTTTTGCTGCCTGTAACATTTCTTTAGTTTTGACTTTCAGCAGTCGGCCTGGTTTTAGTTGAGCTTTCCTTTGTGCTTACTGCTTGTTATTTGCTGAGCATGATGGATTTATACCTTGATGTCATTTTGCTAAATTTTGAAAACAGCCATTACACCCTCAAGTAAATTTTGTCCTGTTTCTGCCCTTCCCTGAAGCCGAAGTTTCCTTGCTCATCATGTGCTACCTGGCTTCATCTGTCCCACCCATCACTGCTGCACTTGTTCATTTCCTTAATCCACATCTGTCTCATCACAGTTGATGATTTCTCCATTACATTCCCGAAATCATGGACCCATGCTTCTATCTTCTGCAGTCTGCTAAGCCCATCAATTCAAGTTTTCACCTCATGTATTTTATTTTTCATTTCTACAGTTACTGTTGGGTTCTACTTGTAGTCTTCAATTTTTCCCTAATTTTTTTCTAGTCTCCTTTTCTAGTCTTCTAGAAACTCCCTTAAGTCCTTGAAAATATAAATAAATACTTTTTTTTTTTGTCTTTTTGAGACAGGGTCTCACTATGCAGTTCAGGCTGGCCTTGAGCTCACTTTTGTGGCCCAGGCTGGTCTCGAACTCACAGCGATCCTCCTGCCCCAGCCTCCCGAGTGCTGGGATTATAGGCGTGCGCCACCACGCCTGGCTAGTAAATACATATTTTAAGGCTCATGTTTTCTAATTAAAATATCTGAGTCATCTAGGGGTGTGTCTCCATGTTCCCTTTTTTCTCTTGATTCAGGATCATATTTTCTAATTCTTTCACATACTATTTTTATTATATCTAAGATATGATGATGGTGCAGTATAATGATTTTGAAATATCATATGGTACCTTCCACTGCATTATTAAATTTTATTATTAGCAAACAGTTCATTCGAATTCAAACTGCAAACTGAATTAAATATTCAATCAAATCCTTTGAGTATGTTTCTTGATTCAGATTGTTAAAACATCATCAAGGCTTTTTGACATAAACTGCAGCTCAAATCTCTGCTCAGTTTTCTTAGCTGTCTTCTTGTCTTTACCACCATTGGCACTTTGTTGTGTTTTGCTCTTTTTTGAACCAGAAATCAAACTCAAGACCCCACATTTGCCAGGCAGGCACAATGCCACTGAGCTGTAACCCTTTGTTGTATTTTTAGTAGTAATTTTGAAATCTTCCCTGTAGGCACAAGTTCAAGGCTCAGGAAAGGATTTAGAGATGATATGGATTTTGTGGGGGGGGAAGCTTCTGTGTTTTTCTCTTCGTAGGCTTTTTGGGCTAATATTCTACCCACTTAGGAAGTCAACATTTCATTTCTCTGACCATATAAACCAGTAGGGGTTTCTCCTTGAAGTACTGTTCTCCTACAAAACGTAGACAGGGCACGCCATTGTCAAGGTGTTTCTCTTTTACTTTCAAGTATGCCGTGGTGGATTGACAACAGGTGGTCAGCTGGGAACACCCAGCTGAACTGAACCAGGATGCTCAGGCCCACCCGAGGATTGTCGTGGGCAACATGAGAAGCAGAACTGGAGAGGAGGAGGAGAGTCTGTTTGGGAAGCTGCAAGGTTCTGTTGGTTTCCTTGTTAGGTTGGCTTTCCTGATGAAATCAGCAGCTCAGTCAGGACCTTGCCGTCCCTGAGAATGGCTGCAGTTCACCTCCGGGAAAGCTCTGATCTTCCCTTTAGACAAGCTCCCTGGCTCTGGAAGAAACACGGTGCACTGCTCAGCTTCCTGGAAAAGCTTTTTGTGTTCACTCTGCAGACGCGAGCTGCCACATATATTTATCTGCAGCTTCTCTCTGCTTCCAGTCATTTTTCAGTACATTCAAACACAATCATCTTATATTGGTGCAGAGAGCTGCAGGACTGGCCTAACTCAAGCTACTTTCCCCTTACTAGAAGTTAATCATATGCTTCTCAACTCTCACGCAAAGAATTAGAAAGACATAGATCCCATCTTTGTGGCTAGTACCGTAATGCGTTAATATTTTTGAATGAGTCTGGTCCTCTTTTACAACCTTCTTTTCCCAATTTTCGGCCTTAAACTCTATATGCACCAGTGTGTGCAACTGCTCTGGGCTGCATTATTTTATCAACTTCCTCCCTCACTTCTGTATCTCTGCGCTTCAGCTCTCCACTGTGTCTTTTACACTGACCAACTTATCTCTCTAAAACCACAGTGACAGGGGGTGGCAAGAAAGCAGTGGGGAAGAAAGCACCTGGCTAGGCAAGTTTAGGTAGGTGCAGGGGCTGAGCTGTGCCAGCCCTAGCCCTAGGACAGGCTAAGCAGGCCAGAATGCTACACGCCCATAATCTCAGTGCTGGGGAGGCAGAAACGCACCACAAGTCTGAGGTGCATAGTGAGACCCTGTAACTACCAACTACAATAAATAAGTAAATGCATAAATAAATAAATAAATAAAACCACAATGGCAGTGTTTCCCAATTTCACCCCAAGTCACAAAACTTTGGTTACTGTCATACCTATAATTTCTTAAAACCCCACTTTTTAAAGTTGTAAAGTCACTTATTACCTTCTAAAGTGTTAAATCTCAATTAACATTTTCCTTCTTTTTTTGCCTCACATATCCTGTACTCAGACCACACCGTGGTACTTCAGTCAGTACGTGTTTCTTCCCTTATTGTTTTCCACTTGCCAAGTACGTGAACCTTTTCTAGGTAAAACTAGCATTTGCCTTGTAAACCTTAGAGTTCATCCCACTGGGGACTCGAGGAGCACTTTGGAGAGATCACTGTGTTCCTTGGTCATAGTTTTCTCCTGTCTTGTACTTCGGCAAAATTATCCACCCGCTTTTATAAACATATTGCAGAAGGAAGGCATGTGGTATTAGTTTTTGTTTCCAACGTAGCACTAGGAACTGTCTGATGCAACTTTCAGGCTGCCCCAGTCACCTGTTGTGCCCAGGAGGTGCCATCTGAACAGCACGGTGCAAATATTCCTCCCCACTCCAGGCAGAAGAACTCAGCAACTTCAGCTCAATGCCTGGTCAGCAAATGCCTCGAGAATGTAATGAAGCCTACTTAAGCCATATTTCAATACAACTGAAGGGACATGATGGCCTCCCGCTATGGATCTCATCTATCACATGAGCTCAGGTCCATCATCTCTCACAGGTACTCCATGAGTTATGGCTGTGCTCTTTAGCGGCTCAGGGTTTAGCAAGTTCAACGTTAGAAATACCACAGTTCAAGCCACAGAGTTTCTTTGCAAGTCTGTGTCACTTTTATGGTAAGCATCACTTTTATCTAAAGAGGGTCTGTGGGTCCTGTGTGGCTCCTTTCCTGCCTAAGCCAGATCAGAACAGTTTCCTAGATGTTAAATATAACGAGAAAATGACCCACCATTGGGATGAACGTTTTTTCAACTTTGAGGAGTGGTTACTAAATTAAAGTTGCATATAGTCAACCTGTACAATGTGATTTTTTGTGACAGATATCAAAATCAAAATAATTCCTACAATCAAGCTAATAAAAGCATTCATACCTCACCTAGTTGCTGTGTGTGTGTGTGTGTGTGTGTGTGTGTGTGTGTGTGTGTGTGTGTGTGAAGAACACTTGAAATCTAATCTCTTAAAAAATTTCAACTGGGATGAAGTAAAGGAGAAAAGAAAGAAAAGGAAAGAAGAAATATACATGGATATGCATAGGAGAGCTTGAATGATTGTACTGCTGATTTCCGCTGGTCTACAGAAAGGGGAATTTAATGCTTAAATTTCTTTCTCTCTTTTTAATGTTTAATAAATTTTTGGCCAATCTTACAGGCTTCTATCTGGTAATCTGAACAACTAAGTTGAATAACAGTCATTGCTGAATTCCTATCCTTTTTTTTTTTTTTTTTTTTAGTTAAATTCTGTGTCATTCCTAATGTCATTTTTACTATTTTTATATTCTCTTTAAAAATAATTTTACAATTTCCAGTATATATAAAACATATGAACTATGCTCCCCATCTGTACATTGTTCTCTGACACTGAACTTATTTTAGTTGTTGTTGTTGTTGGAAACTTTAACCCACGTTTCCCCACTGGCCCTGTCCCTCAACCTTGGTACCCATTATTCTCTTCTGTTTTTCTGAGTTTGACTTTGCTTTCAATTCCACGTGTAATGGAGATCATATTGTCTTTTCTTTCTTTATCAGGTTTGCTTCGCTTAGCCTAATGTCCTCCAAGTTGATCTCGGCTGTTGCACATAGTGAGAAGTCCTCCTTTCGTAAGGTTCAAATTCTTTCCTTACCTGCATATACCTCATTTTCTTTGTCCATTCGTCCCCCAAGGAAAAAATGTAGGTTGCTTCCACATCTTGGCTATTGTCAGTAATGCAGCCTTGAATATGAGCATCCAGACACTCCTTCCATCAGCCTCTGGGTGTGCACTCAAAATGGGATGGCTGGGTCACTTGGTAGATGATAAACACAAATAGCAACTGTGGAAAGCAATGTGGAGGTTTCTGCATTGAAACTGGTACCAGCTGGGTCAGTTTACTATGGGAATAATTTGAAAAACAGAAAACATGGGAATGATGAATGAATTTATTCTTACATGCTTAAAAAAAGAAAAAAATTGACACCAATACCATTCATTCTCCTACCTCCAGCAGTAGAAACTAGAAAACATGAAACATCACCACATATGTTTCAAGTCTCTTCCACAGCAATTGAATGCCAGGAGCCTGGCTCTTTCCCATAAAGACCAATGAACTGAGAAGAAAGAGAGATGAATTTGGTGCACCTCTCTCCCATTCCTCCATCTTTGAAGGCAGTGGCAGCATGTACTTTACAAACATAAGATTTCACAAAAAGAAAATAAATTAAAATTTTAGCTTTTCTATGATCGCACTGTTACAGTAACTCCAGTGACTGTTTAACTCTGGAACTTTTCATTGCATGGGAAATCCAAACTTTTCCTTGTCCGCGCAGTCACCTGCAGCTATATACATTTCTATCTGAAACATGACTCACTGCTTTCTAAGCCCTTCTATATCTCAAACACAACCTTTAGCCTTTTATTCCATGGAATCATTATGATGACTTGTTATACCTGTATTTTTTTTCTTTGCTTGGCTACATGAAGTCTTAGGAAAGGTAATGCCAAAGGGAGTAATTAAGAATATAGATTTGAGTTTCACATACACCTTGGTTGCATTTCTGGACTTTGTCACTTGGTTTAGAAATAGTATTTGTCAATCAACTTCTTCTTAGCTTCCTAATCTGCAAACAAGGATTTTAAAAGTTACTACTGATCAGACTTGGTGGCACACACCTGAAATCCCAGCTATGTGGGAAGCTGCAGCAGGACAATTATAAGTTTGAGACCTGAGCAGGCAATTTGAGATCTTACCTCAAAATAAACCTTCAGCTACACCTCCAGTTAAACTGGTAGCTCAGTAGGGTCAGTCTTCAGTAGTGTGTCAACATTTACGTAGTACATATTAGAATTGAGTCGTTATTTTTGTTATTACTTTGCAAAATTGTGTTACTGACTCATATCACAGCAATAGAAAGTTGAACATCAAATAATGACAATCATCAATGAATAACTCATCAATGAGATAGGATTCATGCCCCATCTGCTTTAATCCCTATACTTGTGTGTTTTGTTCTATGATATGGTAAGAACATTTGCTCAAGAAATCACAGGGAGTGACAATATAAAATATAAGTTTTCTGTGACATTTTACATTTCGAAAAGCATGATTTCTGAGGAAGTGGTAGAACAACACCTTAAATCTGTAAGTGTACGTATCTTTGGTGTTCCATGAGTTTTTTTTTCTTATCTGAGAATTGGTTAAAGAATCAGCACGAGTCCTAAAGCCACTGAAAATTGCTCTCTGCATGCTTCAGCGCACTAGCGATGTACATGCTTACTTGTGTCTGCGGACACGCACGTGGCTATCCATCAAAGCCCAGGCCGACTGCTGCGTGGATAGTGATAATTGCTCTGGTTGCTCCAGTGATGGATACACTATGCTGGAGGAGAATTTGATTAATCAGGCACCGGAGTCTATAATGATGCCGGCACCAGGCATCGTGATCCGGATGGTGCATCTTACTTTTCTTGTTTATAAAAGAGAATGCTAGACAAATGAGGCTGCCTACGAGTCTGCTATTAGACCTTTGAAAAGAATATATTATAATATTTTATTTCACCTAATATGGACATAGTAGCCAAACTAGGAAGAACTAGAATTTTAAATAACACCAGTAATCCTGTCAGCAATACCACTGCCAACAGATCTGAACAAGTGTTCTTACCGAGAGTGCTTCCTGTGCCGTGCTTGTTAAGTCAAGTGGAAAGTGGGAAGGCACACCGCTTCCTGAGGAGAATATTCTAGAGTTCTTCAAATTAGACCATTCTGGCATTTCCTTTTCCTTTCATTTCTAAAAAGATGATTCATAGAGGAATAAATTATAACAATAAATAGTGAGACTTCCCTGGCCAATTAAGGTTGCCATCTGTTTAGTTTCTTCAGAGAATTCCACAGAAAAAGTCACCTTACAATTGATTTATGCCATCATGGGAGCATTCTACCCAATAGAAATCACAAGTTTCTTTTCTTTTGATTCAAGACATATTTTCAACATGCAAAGCAAACCTCCTAAATGTAGAATTGATGATGTAGCATTATTAAAGAAACTCAAACTTCTAAAGGATCTCCTAACATCTACTCCTTAGAGAAGAGGTTTAGTTTCACATGTAGTGAAAACAGGATCAAAGATCTGTTTGTTTTTTTTTTTTTTTTTGGGGGGGGGACCAGGGTTCGAACTCACGACCTTGCACTTGGCCAGCAGGCACTTGTGCCTCGGAGCTATCACCCCAGCCCCCTCAAAGATCTGTTTAAGTTATGCTGGACCGAATGAAAAATAAATCATGAGCAACAGAAGTTCATGAGAAGAGGTAAATTGAGAAAGTGGTGTTGAGGGAGAGAGCTCAGTGGATAAATCACCTACTTTGGCAAACACAAGGACTAGGTTCAATACCTAGTTCTGCATGCCATGCTGGTCCTACCCCCAGGGTATGCTGAGCCAGTGACAGAGTTCCAGTGTGGTGTCCCATGCCTTTAATCCCCACACTGGGGAGACTAAAAACAGGAGGATCACTATGAGTCCAAGCTGCATAGTGAGACCCTGTACCAAATATACAACTTAAAAAACAAAAAAGAAAAAGAAAGTAATTCCTGTCTTGGTATGAACCTGAGAGTCCATCTTTATTTTACATAGTAATGGGACAAGGTTTTCACTCTTACTGCCACTCCCCAGCCATCAAACCTTGGGCAAGGTCCCCAACCCTCAGAAAGCTGAGGTCCCAGAAGGGCTGAATCCTCTATACCTAATCCATAGTATTAGATGAACATAGTAACTTAGTGCCACTGAACAGAAGCTGTCATGTACTGTTATTCATTCAACCCAACAGAATAAGTATGTTGCCAAAGTATGTGATGTAGAATATATATTAACAATTACAGTAAAGACTGCACATGTGGGCCCGCAAGATGATTCAGCGGTCCAAAGCACCTGCTTAGGAAAGCTTAGATAACCGCAGGGACCATGGCACCACATACTGTGCCAGCCCCACCCCCAGGGGATCTCCAGGGCAGGCTGAGCCTGCCTTAGTACAAAAAAAAAAAAAAAAAAAAAAAAAAAAAAAAAAAAAAAAAAAAAAAAAAAAAAAAAAAAAAAAGACTGTACAGTTGAGCCATATAAACCAATAAATATCACAAAAGTTTTTATAGCTCATGAATCAGGGCCACACTTCTGAGATGCTCACACACCAAGATATGGGTTGGTCTTTATTATTGTTCCTTGGGGATAGGTTTAGTATACTTATGCTAGATGTATATTAATGTAAGCACACCAGAAACACACATCATTTCTCAAAAGAATATTTACTCTTGTTTTCTTAATTCATAAATGCCATGTCACCTTTGCGTACCTGAGGCCAGTGCAGTGGCTCTGGAGCTGCCATCATGAATATATGACAGAATGAATAGATGATACCATAAATGCTATGGGTACCACATGAATTACCATGAAAAAAAGAGACATAAGGAAAGTTGAGAAGCTCATGGATTTTCAAAGAAGGCAAAAAATAGAAATAAAGAAATTTAAACAAGATCGTCCTGAAGGCTAAGTTCTATCACAGACTGCACCATGCGGAGAAAATACAAATGAAGAATACTATCAAGATGCATGAAAAGAGAAATACCAAATAAAAGAATGATAAAAAGACTCCACAAGGAGCAGTGCTTGCCCGCCTGCTGGACAGAGAGAGACAGTCTCGTGCACAGTACTTTCCAACAAGATTAAACAGCAAAAAAAAGAACAGTGGGAAGATGGGAAGTTCCTCTGGCCAAAGTTCATATCCAAAGAGAAACAAAAGTATTAAAAGTTATTCGAACTGGAAAAAGAAAAAAAGAAGGTATGGAAGAGGATGGTTACCAAAGTCTGCTTTACTGGAGATGGCTTTACAAGAAAACACCTAAATATGAAACGTTCATTAGGTCAATGGGCTTACATTTTAAGATAGTGCATTTAACACAACCTGACCTGAGAGCCACCTTTTGCCTGCTAATACTTGGTATGAAAAAGAACCCTTCATTGCCTCTGTATACAACTTTGGGTGTTATTACCAAAGGAACAGTGATTGAGGTGAACGTGAGGGAGTTGGGCCTTGTGACACAAGGGGACAAGGATATTTGGGATAGACATGCCCAGGTGACCAATGATCTTGAAAACGATGGATGCATCAGTGCAGTCTCACTCGTTTGACACATGTTTCATGAAATAGCTTCTTGCACTTATTGAAGACTACAGACCAATCAGGAAGACCATAAGTCAAATGCTGTTGAACAACTCTCATGACTACATTCATCAAAAAAAAAACTATTAAATTATAAAAACACTAAAATGGGCCGGTTTTACAAATTGGTCTTTCATTAGGGGTCTGCTAAGGGCTTGCATGTTGGCAAGATTAGACCATTCAAAAAAGCCAACATATGTCTTTGCATTAAAGAGGAGGTATTCCGCAACACAGATCTCTCATTCCTAAAAAGCCACCAGTATTTAAAGTCAGTGCAAACATAATTTAGGGAGTGAGGACTAGAAAATTTGTTGAAGTCTATTCTACCTCATCATTTATCATTAATCCTAAAACAAAAAGTAATATTCAAATTTATTCTCAATGTAGCCTATTTATAATAATTTAAGCATGGCACTAAAAGTTTATTTAGCTAAGTACAGCTTAGTTACACTGATTCTCTGAAAAGAAACTATATTTGCAGTTAAATAATATAAGCAGGTTTATGTTAGGTGTGCAGCTCAAATTTTGTGATCTGAATTAAACGGTCATGGCTTGAAAAAAAAATTACCATGTCATAGAATGAAACTCTATTCTAAAAATGATCTGAAACATGGCTCACAAAAGCTAAAATTTATTTAGTGTTTACTAAGAAAATATTTTTGACTTAGTATTCAAAAGACCTGAGGACACATATTATAAACAAGCTCTTTACAGACAGGGAACCTGAGAAGTAGATGAGTGAAGTGACCTATCTAAGGTAGATAGATCTGTGAGACAGACAGATTGTGCACTGCCACTTTGACAAGTTTTGTTGCATCAAGCTGATGTGTCTTCCAGAAGTATGGTATCCTGAGTTTTGGAATGGTGCCATAAGAGACCAGAGGGATGAAATATCAGATGATTTCTTTTTTATGAAAAATCCAAGATATCATCTTTGGTGATTGTTCTCATTTTTTAAAAATTCTCTCTAAGATGAAAATGAAGTTAAAAAAGAAAAGCCCAAAATATAAATGAATTCTAGAGTAAACTATAAGCTAGCTGATAGGCAAAGGGAATTAGATCTTTGTAAAGGGGATCAGGAGAGGGTGGAGGGAAAAGGAATGAAAACATGAAGATGTGTTATGCGCATGCGTCAGTTCCCCATGTCGAATGGCATGGTTGTGCACAGCTAACATGAGCTAATGAAAATAAAAACAAACAAAAGTCAACTCCACACCCCCAGAGAGCTCAGCACCTAATGGAGGAAGAACTGGCTTGGCCTTCTGGAGAGGCCACAGATGATCAAACACGTTAGTCAGGTGAAGTCTGTACTCGCCAACTCTGAGTTAGATTTTATACCCTTGTATCAATGGCGGCGTGCATTTAGGTGTAGAAACCAGACATTCATTGACTCGACGTTCAGAATAATCCGAAGCAGCTCTGTCCACCAAATAGCAATACAGATGCAAGAACCTTTTTCTTTCCAGAAAAGCATTTCAGAGCATCAAGGCTGAAAAAGTGCAAGATACTTGGTAACATAATAGACCTTCCTATTGATTCTTCCAGTGCTGAACGACCGCAGCTTTAGCCCTGAAGGAAAGAAAACAAAGTTGACGCATGTTATCATAATGGCTAGCTCTCCTTTGATAAATAAACATCCCCTCACAGCTTAAAAATCTTAGAATCATTAATCTTATCTTAAAAATGTACAGGAGAGAAGTTTGATTCTTTACTTTGCTCCAAAATATGTAAGGATAATTTTATGTATTGATTACCTCTGTCACTGATTTTCATTATGATTTAGAAATGTGATCTCCAGCAAGTAATTTCAATCTGAATAATGAATGAAATTCACTCTTCAGAATTCTGGCATTCATTCATTCATTCATTATAGCTTGAAGAATAGATCTATTCATTTTCCTATAAAAAAAAAAAAAGCAGGCAAAAATTTAACGAGAAAGGTCCCAGCATGTGCCATAACTGCACATGCAGTGTTGTTCTAGCTTCATGTCGCCCATGATACTGAGCTAGGTCTCCACCAGAAAACATCACATGATGGGGGGGGCCCTCAAGCAGACCCAGAAGCTACAATGTATCAGTCAGCAGTTTTCAGTGTTTGCTGATTGGTCGACTACTGAATGACTCAGGAGTCATTCAAAATTGGGTGCCCAGTTAGATAGCCATTTGTATAAATGATTGATAGGGAAGATTTTAGTCTACTTTTATCATTCAAACAGCCAGTTTATTTAGAAAGATGCCATCAGGAAATTTTTTCCAACTTCAGGCAGTTAAGGATAAGTTCTGCAACTTTTTTCAACAAGTTTTAAGGTCACAACAATCAGAGACTAAGTTTAGCTCATCGGAAGTGTGAACTTCGGAAACTTGGATTCATTGATGTCTAGGGATCCACTTCAAACCCAGTGCTGAGATGAGGGCTATTTAAAGCTTATGATATTTAAGATTCAGCACATGTAGAAAAAGCCTTCTCAGGACTTCCCTTAGCTAACACAAAGCAGAAAGTTGTGACAAAGCAAGACTACCAAATTCCCTCTTTGGAGTAGCTTCTTTTCCCAGAGGAAAGAGCGACCAATAGTACAATGTAGTATCTGATCACATTGGGATTTCTATAACTCTGAAGAAACGTGAAAGTTCACTCAGCCGTATATAGTGAAACTCTGTCACAAACATCATCTTTTGTCTAGGTCTACAGGTGCACACATGTAATCCTAGCACTCTGGGGGTGCTGTGGCAGGAGGGCCACAGGTTCAAACACAACTCGACTGATTTAGTGACTTAATGGCTAAAGAGTTTCCCACGGTCTCTCTAAGCCACATTTTCTTTATGTCCCAGTTGATGGACAGTTTATTTTCTTGGCTCCAGTGAATGATACTGTAGTAAACATAGGATCGCTGGTATCTCCGTGATGAGCTATATTTCGTGGAATATATGCCCAGAAGTAGGATTGCTAGATCATATAGTGGTTCTATTTTTAATTTTTTAATGATATGCACAATGTTTCACATAATGGCTACATTAATTTACATTCTCTGCAACAGTAGGTAAGCATTCACCAGTTTCCACATATTTATCAGTACTTGATATCTTTACTCTTTTTAAATAATAGCTCTGCTTATTAAGGTGAGGTGATACCTCACCATGTCACAGGGTTTTATTCTCTTTATACAATTTATGTCTTCTATGCATGAAAGCCATTTCTGCCCCCCCCACTTCTATCCCATACCAACTTAGGTATGTAAGCCTTTCATTTTTACCACTAATGATCCAACTACTATTTTTATTGGCTACCATGTACAAATACCTAAACCTTTCTCTTGGCGATATGTCTTTATCAATTCAATTTGTAGGTTCCCAACTACTAATCTTAAGAGGCTAGAAGAATAAGATTTCCTTAGAGACAAAAGCATCAGTTCAGGGATTTCTGGAAAGTGCTGTTTTTGGAGCTGGGAAGTAGATTATGAAATTAGAGGGACATCAGAGACATCATAACATGATAGATTTCAATTAATTTGAAAAAGGTGGGAAATACCATTTTCCAGATGGAGACTGAGACAGGTCCAGGGTCTTCTTCCCATGGTGGGCATGCTTTTCATATATAATTTTTAGTTTCATGTTTATTTTCTCCTGTGTAGATGACATCAACCCAAAAGATTGGCACTAACAATGTTCAAAATTTGAACTATGAAATTATCTTACCCTTAGGTACTTATTCTCCAGATGTGAGTTCTGCAGAACAAATACCTCTGTTCAATTTTAAAAAGAAAGTTAATTTCACTTGCTTCTCTTTTCCTTTCTACACAGAGATTTTCTGGTATTTAAAGTGCAGCTAACAACTTTTCTCTCTCAGAATTTTCAGTGGCATCTGTATGAAAATTAAGAAATACTTAGGGAAAGTAATTTAATTTTGCAAATGCAAAGCTAATCTCCGTTCATCATAGAGGCAGTAAAACATAAGAGATTGCTATATGGGAACTCTTCATTTCAAAAACCTTACAGAAATGAGTTATAATGAAGTCAGCAATCTTGGAAGCAATAGCTCAGTGGTGAAACTTTCCACAGACACATTTACTGAACCAGGAATTTAAAGTTGTATCAGACTCAGATGTCACTGTCCAAATGACAGAGTGCTTATGATGACATCATAGTTCTCAGCTTTTTTCCTCAGTCCATGATTTCTGACTCCTGACAGAAGACAAAAAGCCTCAAACTGAGAAAAATCAACTCAGTAAAAGGGAGAACATGTAGCCTTTGAAGAAATGTGTGTTGTTTTTACAGTCATCCCTTGGAAGACGGTATATGTTCAGACTTTTAAAAAGAACTCATGGGCATAGGGCTGCTACCAGCAATGGCCAACCAACCTTAACATTGTTCAGTGGGACAAGGTCTTGCCGTGCTGGGACCTGGTACACAAGGGACTTCAGGATGAACACATATCAGAGGCAGCTTTTCTGTATTATTGGTCGGTATTCCTCCTGGATTAAATTTTATAAATGGGCTGTCCCTTGTTATAGCACTAAGTACTTGCAAAGAATTTTTTTTCTCTTTTCTAGGCTAAAACTGTAAATATGGTCTTAGTATTTAAAAGGTTGAAGTTAAGTAGTAAACAAAATGTTAGCATGACTGGAGTTTATCTACCATGTACAATATAATGTTATCTCTTAAAATCACTTTAGGAATAATATTTATGATTGCAGTATCATTTGAACCATTTATTTTCTTTAATGAGTAAATGATACAAGAAGTTTATTTATTTTTATAAAGGCTATTGCTCTGGAATAAGCATAGAAACACATATGGTTATATCCCTAAGACTAAATTTTCATTTATAGATATGTAAGAAAGTACTGTGAAGAAATCTTCCTATCCTCTTCCGTATAGTATCTGATGATCAAACACACATAACATTTCAAACTTCTGCTTACCTTTCTCCTAACGTGGACCTAAAATGTTAGGTGTTTTTTAATTTTATTTTTTAATTTCCCTTTTAATCAGCATACTTTCATAAACTAAATTTCCAAGACTTATATTAAAAAAAATAATGTGGATTAAACCTGCTGAAATTGTAAGCCAAAAACAACCAAAACACAAACTCCTTCACTTCCTCTAAATTGTTGGTTAGGTACTTCTACAGTAAGGGGAAATTTGACTCAAGCAAAAACTACACAATTTTCTATGAAAAGTTAACTTTGGACTCTAGAAAAAGTATAAATTAACACTTATTTTGATAGCCTAGATTTAGAAGCTTAATTAACTTCAAAAAGTATGGGCCTGAGCATTCTTGGGTCATGTACACATATATTAGGCTTAGATTCTACTCAGATACTGAACCACCCACCCCAGACTGAATAAATTCACAGTCATTTCTGGCTTTGTATTTTCACTTATCTTTCTGTTCCTCTCCATCAATCAGAAATCTTCACTCATTGCTCAAGTTCCTACTTAGTAACCTATACTTGGCTCAACAAGTGAGACTACAAAAATCAACATTAATTTCTTATTGCCTTTCCTGGAGTGCAAAATAAAGTTTTCATAAGAAAAACTGTTATATTTGGGGCTTTACTCAACTTTCCCTTTAGTGCCAAAACACCTGACACCAACAATTTTAAGGAAGAGGGGCATCATGGGTAGGGCAAAAATATTTAGTTCATTTGGGCAGGAAAGCCAAGCATGGCAAGAGTGGCCATGAGAAATACTCCTCTCAAAGGCATGTCCAGGGGACCTTTCTACTCCAAAGAGACCCCTCTTCTTGGACAGTACATTCAGATGTGACATCAATGGATTAATCCATGAAAGCGTGTAGTGTCCTCATGATCCAGTCACCTCCCCAAGAGTCTCTTAATTCCATCAAGTTAAAAATCACTCCGGTCATAAAATGGCTTGTATACTATTTCAAAACTGTTTTCAACATTACTGTTTCCTCATAGCCTCTTTTAGAAGATGAGCCAATTATTTTGCATCTTTTATAAAGCTGCAAGCCACACTAGACATTTACATATTAAAGTGATAGTAACAGTGTTGTCTTCTCCCACCTCCAACCCTTTTTATAGTGCTATATTAAACTTTTTTCTTCCATATTATTCAATGAGAGATTTCATTCCAACTCTCCTGTACTGTGGAGCAATTCCTTAAGGAAATTTCACACATAGGGACAGAAATAAATAACACTAAGCTGAATAACATGATCTTAAAAATAGGCTTTCACATCTCATGAACAGACAATGTACACTTACTAAACAAATGGTGTAAAAGTGATTGTGTGTTCATAATCATAATTCTTACCAGTTTTAACTGTTGTTGGAAACACTATCCTCTAGGATCACACTTCAATAAAGTTTGAAAACTTTAAAATACTACTTCTTTTAATCTGTCAATAAATTTGAAAATTTAAATAAAATGGGTCATTCTTGATTTAAAATGAACACTCCAAATTGATCTGAGAAGAAGAAAATTTGAACAAGACACACACACACACACACACACACACACACACACACATCTATAAATCAAATAGTGGTGAACGTTCTTTTGTAAAAATTACAGCTAATGTGGTCCTTCCATGGAAGGTCAAGTGTCTCTATCTGCTAGAGACCCAGGATGTTACAACTTATAGGAGAACTCATCGTGAACACTCTTGGCAAAAAATAAATCAGAAAGTGTAATGAAAAAAAAAATTCACAGAAGCAAAATTAATTTAAAAATATTGAGAAAACAACCAACTGTATAAAATATTTATGAAGCACATTCCAGAATTTTATTAAAAGACATAAAGATACTTTCATAAATGCAAAGTTATTCCATGTTTACGTTAGGAAGATGCTACACTATAAAGAGAATATATGGGTTAATTTACAGACTTCAATTCATTGAAAATGGAATGAAATTTCAAAGAAAATTCCATTGTGTTTTTTAAGAATTTGACATATTTTAGTATATATTACATTGATAAATGATCATATCAATAAAAGTCTGAAAGTGGCTTTAAGATAGCGAAATCAAGCAGGGGAAATCATGATATCATAATAAATAAAGTAGTGTACCTTTGGAACCATAACAAAAACAATGGATCAGTAGAAGACAGTAAGAATGTAATAGTTCAGGACATACAAATAGTAGAGAGAAGTTAATTCATCACCCTGGGAAGCTGAAGACCCCTTGTACAATGTATAGGAATATATTTCAGATGGATAAAACCTATTAGTGTGAAAAAGCACAGCTCAGCAGGATTAGAAGAAACTGCTGGATAAAAATGTGTGACGTTAGGTTAAGCACAGATTTCTTAAATCTGAGAGAAAAACATGAATATTAAAGGAAAGGCTCGTAGATATGGCTATGCTAAAATTTGCAATATTTTGCAAGGAAGAATGCTTGGATGCAAATTATGGTAGCAGGCCTTGAGGGTATCTTTATGAAATGTGAATTTCGTCTAGGATTAGAGTATTAAAAAAATCCTAAAATCAATAATAATAAACACACAATATACAAGGAAGTGTACAGACTGTGAATACATATTTCACAGGGAACACAACACAAGTGGCAATAAGCATAGAGACTCTAAAAAAATGTACAGCTACTCAGTAGTGTAATAGGAAGACAGTGTGACCCCACATATTCTGAAAGGCATTCCAAGTAAGAGTTTGTAGCAGTTCATCCTAATATGTCACCTTTACTGAATTAAAATGGCCTAGCAGATTAGTAAGGCATGGCCCAGCCATTGCTCTGTACCAACCTCCTGCCGTACTCCTCCAGTGCCATGAACTAGGGAGCTTTCTTCTGTCGTGTCTTCCATCATGATGTCTCTGTCCTCGAATCAACTGATTACAACCCTAAACCTAGAGCCAGACTAAAAGCCCTTTCTTTAAGTTGACCGTAATGGGCATTTTGTTCCAGTGCCAGAAAAGTGACTACTACATACTTTCTCTGAGATACAGGGACATTCAAATCAAATCATCATGTACTGCTCTCTGTAGGGTTTATTGCTGCAGACATTCCATGAGGCATCACGCAAGAGTGACAAAATTGAGAATATCCAGAGGGACACAGTAATGAGCACTTCCTCTTTGTTTCAAAGTGCAGGACACTGGAAACAACTAAATGTCCATTAAAGTAAAATGAGAAAATGAAATTTGTCAAATTATGGAAATAAAATACCATATGGTAGTAAGCAATAACAAGAGTCTTTATGTATTGCTATAGATAGATCTCCAGCGCTTAATCTTGGGTAAAACAAGACATGGAAACAGTGTAAACTATGATAAAACCTCAGTGATATTTATAGGAAAATAACATAATATATATATGTATATATATATATACATATATATATATATCAGAAAGAGATTAACCCTGTGAATTAGGGGCATTAGGCAGGGAGAGAAGAACAGAACTGTCAGTAACAATAAAGAGGTCATGCCAGGCATAGTGTCACATGCTATATAAGTGCAGGTACTGGGGAGGCAGAGGCATGAGGACTGCAAGTTTGACGTCAACCTGGAAAATTTAGAGTCCTGGTCCCATAACACAGTTAAATTAAAAGGACTAGACAGGATTTGTCTAGCCTTCCCTGGACTCAACCCCAGCAGAGAAGGGAAAGAAATCACAAAACAGTATTGGAAACAATTGTCTTAGAGTAATAGTGATATTGTTCATCTAACAAAGGACATATTAAATTAAATAATCCAGCTTTGTGTATTAGGTACACTGCACGAGTAAATAAAATCATTTCAAAACTAAAGTAAATGACTGAATAGAAAACACAAAGCATTAGCAAAAGTAGAAAGAAACTAGAGGATACAGTGACAGAGGTAAGCTAAGTTCTTAAGTGCAGAAAAAAGAAACTAAATATAGTTGGACCACGGTTTTAGAACCAGGTAGACAGGAGACTGGTGTACAACTGAGCCAGGTCATTACCTACTCAAGTGAATCGCGTACTGTTGATGCCAACAACCAAAAATCCAGTGAATTAAAACACAAGCTATTACTTTCTGTTCTGCGGGATAAAACTGTCAATGAACACCCACAGAGGCAAAATGGAGCTGGAGGCTAGACTGTGCTTCTTTCTAGAAGTTCTAAGGGAGAAGAGATTTTCTCTTCTTTCCCAACTTCCCACGTTCCTGGACTCTCGCACCTTCCACTGACGTCTCCAAAGACAGTGACACTGTCCCTTTCTAACCAGCAGTCTATTGTCACCCCTGCTTCTTCTGCCTCTCTTCTCTGCTTTCAAGTATGCTGGCCATGGGACTGAATGCAGCCAGAAGTCTGTCGCTGCGTTAAGGTCATGCTATTGACCGCCCAAATTCCAGGTGCCACCATAATTCTCGGGTGTTCTACGCACAGACCCTGTAGATCAGATGCAAACACCCCGGAAGTGTCTTGGTTCCGCCTTCGGCCGATTATACTCTTCTTGAAGAAAATCAATAGATTTGATATGAACTTGATAAATCAAGAAATAGCCTGGAAAGCATATTGTTTAATTACCTGAAGGCAACCACTAGAAAGAAAACAAAGCAAAGTGGAAAATAATAAAGCTGAAAGTTATTTTCTTCTGTGGACCAGAAGTATGAACAGCAAAAGGCAAGATGATGGGTTCCTGCATTTCATCAGCACTCTCCCTGTCCCTGCCAGGACTTAGTGTTCATATTTAACCACAGTCTGATTTACAATCTGCTTTCCTTCTCATCAATCTTTGGCCCTCAAAGGCTTTCTTGCCAACCTCATTTCAGGAACTTTTTCTTCTGCAAGGTTGCTCTCCCACTCTCCACACTTGTCCCCCACCGCATCAGGCACAGCTCTCTCTGCTGTCCCCATCCTCAGAGCAGCTTCTCTCCATTTTTAGGTGTAAATTGATAAGCCATCTCCTACTGGAGGCTCAGTCTTATGCAACGATCTCAAGTCAGGCGCCTCCTAGTCTCTGCCATGGCTCTTTTTTTTCTCTGATACCGTGCTATTATTGCATGAGCTTTTATCGTGTGATGCCATGCTATTGCTCATTCTCCGAAGGAGTTGCAAAGCTTTGCTGATGAGTCCCGCATATCTTGCTTGCTTGCTACAGGCACAGAGCACATGTAGCACAGAGAGAGGCACTCAGGAAGTTCTTCGGACACACTGAAGGACAAAGGAAAGGAACACCGGCAAAATCCATCACCAGGTCCACTCTAGGTCCAGTGCCTTCTGGGAAGGGGAGATCATTACCTCAAAGATTGTCCATTCCTTGTTTTGAAAACTGTCTTAGGATATACTAAGACCTAAGTATTCATATGAACTTTCCCATTATTTCATGTCACTTTTTTACAACTATTTGGATAAAAATGCAGAGACCATTAGGGTCCACAAGTAGCTTCACCTCTCTCTTTATAAATTGCAAAGCAATGAGAAATAGAAAATGGCCTATGTTAAGCAGCCTAGCAAGATAACATAATGAGTACAGTGTCTAGTTCTTTGGGAAAAGAAAGGAAATACAAATAGAAATAAATTACGCCAGGGTAATAATGCCCATCTGGCAAGATTGGCTTCTAAACCATCACCACCTATTTCTTCAGCATGAGATCCCCATGAACTGACCCTGCAAGGTGCAATTCTTGTGCTTATTCTTTGATTTGTCCCTACCTACTAGAATGTAACCCCTGGGAAAGCAATGCATTAGGTCTGTTCTGTTTCTTAGCATTTTCTAAGTGCCTAGAAGAGTGCTGCTGCTTACTGGGTACTCAGCAAATATTTGTGGAGAGACAGGAAGAAGGGAAAGAAGAGGAAGTGGATGGAAAAAATTCAGGAGTCAAAAATAATACACGAGGGCCAACCAGATAGTTCAACAGATTAAAGCACCAGGAAACACCGTGACATCGATTGAGATTGGGTGTGGTGGTGCACATCCATAATCCCACTGCTTGGGAGGCTGAAATCAGGAGGATAACTGTGAGCCTGATCTGTGTAGCAAGACTCCATAGGCCTCTACTAAAATACATTAAAAATTAGTGATAATAATAATAATAAACTAATGTTATGTGGCTATCACCATGGAGTGAAATACTGAAATATTTGCAGTATCTCCTTAAATTCAAGTGTATTGTACACAAAAGAACAGATTTAAAAAATAGCTGGAAAATTATTCTTTGATGGCCCATTCTAGAATATGAAACACATATTGTAGTTTTGTCTCTCAAGACAACAAAAATTACCAAATGTTTTCCCAGAATCAAGAACACATTTTACTCAAATTTAGCAACACTAATACCCAGTTTCTAACCTCTGTTGAAATACAGAGGTAAAAGCATGAAGGGTTGAACTCTGCCTTAAAGAAATCTAACGAATTCTATTTCTGAACTTGTTTGGGCCCATTTGCTTAGGACCTCCGTGCCCAAATCAACTGGGTATTGTTCCAGAAAGATAAAACACTTTTGAGCTATTTTCTTCTGAGATAGTTGGTGATAAATAGTGCTTTGTTTTGTTTTGCTTTGTTTTTCTTTTTGCCAGATCTCTATTGCTTAAATGTTTCTCTTCGATGCTGAAAAAGTTGACTTACCACTGAAGCAAAATCTTTTAAAGGTTGTGTCTTTTATATGGTTAGTAAAACACTGTAATCCGTTCAGCATCTCTGATTAAAGACCTTCCGTGCATTCCATTTATTGTAAATGTGGACAATATCAAAAGAAGCCAATTTTAATAAAAGTCTCCTACCAAAAAGATACGAGAAGCTTCCTCCTTCTGCTGTGATAAATACTTCCAGGTGGCATTTGATGGACAATAAGAATTCTGTGCAGCTGGCGTTCAGAGCAGAGTCGGGAATTAGAATTTCAGATCATGCTGGCAAGCCTGAGTAATTCTTTAATTCTTCAAATGGAACACAATTCACTCAGTTTTACACAGCACCCTGATTCTAATTAAAATACACTACACAATATAAAAATATTACATCGACTTGCAAATCCCTACTTGATAGAAACCGGGAGGGAGCCAGGACCATCACAAACCACTATTTAATTATTTGTATTATATGTTGTCAAAAGAATCAAACATCACGAGAGAGATCACAGCAGTTCAGACAGAATTTGTAGGAGCTAGGCACAGCAACAGGATTCGGTGCTGCTGCAGACCAGATGTGAAAAGCCTTTTCTGGGCTTAACAGCTTTAAAAATAAACATAGAGCTACTTCTTGAGTGACTAGGTTTCCCCCAAAATGTTTTTCTAGTCGGATGCTGCAAATGGCATATCCAGAAATCACTACCTGGAGAGAGGAACACTGGATGCAAGAGCGGATGCTATTTATGTTTGAAACTGATGACACAGATCTCCTTGTGGGAAGGTTTAAAACAGATGGGATGACATAAGCAGTTCACCACCAGCCTTTTGAAGAGGGACCCCTGTTAGCAGCACATGCTTCATCTAATGGGAGAGAAGAGTTGAAGCTCATAATTGGCGCTCTCTCCAGACTTCTCTTCCACTTTGGGAAGACAGTGAGGCAGAATTTGTTCTAAGTGCTCAGACCACAGTGACCTGAGAGTTCCTAGAAAGTACATTAGTGCTTAGGGCTACTGGACAAATATCAGCGTTAGAGTTTTGAATGCTCCAAATTAATTTTATTCTGGATGGAACAAAGAATGACCAGTGGGTTTCTTACCCAGAAGAGTTGCATAGTTTGAGCTCTCAGAGAAGTGAAAGTTATGCTTGTTTGACGAAAACAATATATGAAAGATACTCACATCTTTATTTGGAGAATTTTACCAACTGACAAGAGCATCAGCCAACAGGAGCTTTCCTAGGCTTTGTACCTTTCTGAATTTATGAATGAAATAGAGCCTGTGTAACCTGCCAGACTGGATAAATCTTCAAGACATTTGCCTCTGGTACTGGACCTAGTACTCTGACAACCCATTTCTTTTCATTTTGTCACTGACTTGTACACAGTTTCTGAGGTTTTCACTTCTACGTTATGTTTCAATAAAGCAACTCTGTCTAACCTATATTCTCTATACCCTAGAACCCAAGCTACACCAAAGTTAAATAATCGTTGAAATAGATAGTATCGTTGTGCCCAGTTAGCTGCTCTCTCTTACTCCTGATCTTTGCATCTGACTTACAATGTCTCCTATTTGCAAGAACGTTCAGTAAGTATCTCACTGCTCCCTAAGGGTAGCTGAGTATATAACTTGCATGTGCCAGCGGAAGGACCATACTCATCTAGAAGCCTGAGATCTGTTTCCTTTGTCCATAGCTATTTTCCTTCATGCCATGAGCATAGTGAGTCCCCAAGAGTGGCAGCTGCTAAGAGATACAGGCAGAGCAAAGGCACCCCTAAGCAGCAGACCCTGTAGTGATAATGCAAGAAAAATCTTTGTTGCTATGAAGTATGAAAATTTTATGTACTATTGACCCAAAATGTTGGCAAAAAAAAAAACCCGTTTAAGATGTTTTTATTATTATGTCAAAGTTACTGAGTACTAGTATATTCCCACGTTGTGCTAAATGCATCCACAGATGTGTTTTTTCTTGTCAGATAATGTGTAATTTGGAATCTAGAAAATCTGAGATTGAAAGCTTAGCCTCATTTAATCTATGACCCTAGGGTTTTGTATTACAAAAACAGCACTGTGGTGCAGCTTGGAAAGCCAGCTTGTTTCATTCTTCGGCCACTATATGGTCTTTGCTATTCCTTGAAGACATTGTAGATTTTCAAGCATTCTCAGGGGTGCTGTAACATTCAAAGACCCCTGTTTCCCAGGTGACTCTTCCTTTCTACCTGACACAGTTCTCTGTGTCATGGATTTCAGCCCAAATGCCATGTTCAGCTTAAAATTTCTGGCTCTACCCATACCTTCGCTCTTATTTATGTGCTAGACATCATGCACCTTAAAAGTTGCCAGACTGCAGGCATGGTGAGGTTAAGGCTGTTTGTTCATTGCTTTTTCTCCAAGTGCCTGGAACAGCATAGGGCCAAGACACATAATGGGTGGAATATCACATTTTCACAGCCCGCTTGGCATTTTTGACTATCATTCACCATAAACAGGAGAGGAAGTCTGCTGTATTTGCCTGGTTTTTATTCCTACAGCATTTTCCACGGTGATTTGGGTATAAAAATGTTGCTTAAACAATAGGAATTTAATAAAAATTACTAATATGACAAGTCAGTTTGCATCAAAATAGTTTTAATGCTTAGTTTTTATGACTCTCTTACCAGTTACATTGTCTGATTGCAAAGTGGCCTAGGTTATATATTTTGGAACAACGTTAAAAGTTCATAGATCATTTGTAAGATGGAATATGTATATACATATATATCTATATCTATATCTATATCTATATCTATCTATCTATCTATATCTATATATCTATATAGATATAGATATAGATATAGATATAGATACAGATATATATATCAAATGCAAGACATGACTTTCTTGTTAAACTTTTCTATCTGTGTAACAGTTGTCACTGACAGCACTGTAAATTCTGGATGTCTATAATTACTATGGTTTTCCCTTGGCCACACTTCAGTATCTTTCATGTTTTGAGTTTTACATTTCTGTCTTGAATCAGAAGGAAAAGTTCTACCATGTCACATTGGCACAATTGGATGCTATGCCTAAGACAGCCAGAATCTATGCAGAGGACAAAAAGACATGCAGTTGCCCCACTCTAGTGTCCTGGCACTGGGCTTTTCCCTACTACTTGTGACCTTAGCACAATAGAGACCTTAACCCTAGCAAATGTGATCACAACACACACACACACACACACACACACACACACACACACGCACACACACACACGGCTACAAACTACCCACACTTCATGTCAGTTCCTCTGAATTCAAGCCACTTAACCAACGGGTAATCACTCTCAATAAAATGCAAAGATTGACACTTACTTTCTGCAGGTCAAAGCCAGAGATAGGATTTTGTTTTACACGACTAGCATTTCTGTTTCAAATACTTGACCAGATGGCACATTTTTAAATCAGAAAATAAATATACTGTGATTCCTGTGCCTCCTGAAAAATCACATAGGAGCACAATGGGACTTCATTTCTGTATGGAAACCTGAATGCAAATGAAGAAAGATTTGTTTCATTCTGACAGAGGTGCTATTTGCTGCTGTCCTAAATGCTTCTCACTGGCTAAGGCCAGAGGTCTGTCAGTGTACCCAACTGTATGATGCACGACTTTGCCATCTTTGTCTGTGCTGACCAAAGAGCCTCCATGGATAGTAAAAGTGGCCCTTATAGATGCGCAGAATTTTCATCTTTAGTGCAGTAGTTTTCAAATTGTAGTCTTTGAGGTCCCTGTGATTCAGCCGTGGCCTTCTTAGACCACAGCTATTTTCATAATAAAGTTGCGAGTGGACTTGCATCATGGTAATATTTGCCTTCATGATGCAAAAATAGTGGTGATAAACTACTGGAGCTTCAGCACCAATCAGGACAGCAGTGACCAATAGTAGCAGTCTTATTTGTCAATACTATGTACTTGCACAGTGAGACAAAAGCAATCTAGGTTCACTTAAGAATACCACTAGTAAAGAATCACATTTTATGTAATAAAGTGAACATGATCAAATCTTGACTCTTAAGGGTCAAGTCTGATGAACCTGTGACAAAAATTATTGCACATAAAGCATTTCTTGTGCCTTCCAAAGGATATTTGCCTCCATGAAAAGCACTTGTGTCACTGTTTGAAATTTTTGTCTTTTCATAAAAGAGAAAACTAATAGATGAATGAAAACACACATATTTAGCAAGTACTTTCTTGAAAACTATGTTTATAATAAAACTAAAAAAAATTACCTAACAGTTTCTATTACCAATGATAAACTTGAGCTCTTTGGTTCAAGATAAAGTAGAATTTGGAAAGTATACATCTGCCACCATGAGCTTAACAGCTTTTCCATGGCCTAAAGATTTTCTGATGAAAATGTTCAATGTTGTGATGAATTTAGTTCATAAAGTGAACAAATTATGATATGAGATTATTGCAGGAAAGAGGCCAAAATTTGTAAGAGTGAGCAAATACCCCACTGTAGTCTAATATATGAAATTACAAAATCCTGATGAGTAGAAAATATATGGCAAGAAGAACCATGTTTTAAGGTGCAAAATGTTAATTGGTGTTTCTAGGTTTTCAGATTCTAGGCTGCAACCAACATTTAAGAAAAAAATAGTTGGGAGTATAGCCCAATGGGTAGGAAGGTCTATAATTCAATTCTCATACCTGAAAGATAAGGAGGAGGAGGAGGAGGAGGAAGAGGAGAAGGAGGTGGCAGAAGAAGAAATGAAAACAAAGAAATAATAGTGCTTATCAAGTTTTGTTATAGTATCAAACAAGTATATCTGTAATGATCTCAAAGGATTATTTAAATTCAGTTCCTACACAGGGCTCCCTAGTAAAACTGATTGCAGTAGCTGAGTGAGGTGGGACATGCTTACAATCCTAGCATTTGGGAGGTCAAGCTTACAATCCTAGCATTGAGGTCAAGACCAGCCTAGGTAACATAATGAGTTCAAGATCAACCTGAACTATACAGAGAACATGCCTCAAACAAACAAACAAACAAAACAGTACCGCACTGATTTAGTGGAGAAGCAGATGTGGAGATCAATATGTTTTCTAATAAACCAAACAGCAAAACATTCAAAAATCCGAAACAATTCCTGTCTTCCATCCTTACAAATTTTCTTCCAGTTGTCTTTATAAATTCTGTAATTATGTTAACAATTGGTTATACATCTTATTTTAAGTTAGCTATCAAATATATATTTTAAAGACTTCCCAGTTTAAAGTCCTCCTACTACATGGAGCCTACCTTAATTAACTTTGGGGGGATCTTCAGAAACTTCTAAGACTATAAAATAGTCCTCAGACCAAAAGTTGGAGATGTGTTGCTTTAACACATTATTGATAATGCCATTTGTTTTAATGAAATACACATTATAGCTATTTCCAAAAGGAAAAGAAGAAAAATTCATTATTTCCTGAATCAAAATCAATAACAGTCAGAAAAATTTAATCTTTCAAAAGGCGCTTATAATAACCAGGTGGATGCCATGTACAACTAATTAGATATTGATAAATATTCAAAGGACCATTTCTCAGTACTTGCTATTCATAGATGAAAGAACTATCCCAGTTTTGTTCCTTTCATATTTCCTTTACTCTATGGATTCCTTCTACTGAGCTAGCAACTCAGTGGAACACATTTTTTTTTTACTTTTAATAATTTGAAATTCTATATATTATACAGACGCATGTGACCTTTATCATTCAGAACATTGGTTTGTTCAGAAGCCCCTTCCTGAGCTTTAATAAAAATTAGATTATGGTGTTGTGGTTCTATTCTAGAGACTGAGATACACAGTCTGTGCTAGTCGTCTTTTGCTAGTGTAACAAGCTCAAGCTTAGTGCTTTGAAACAACACAAACTTGCTATCTGAATGTTCTGAAAGTCACCAGACCAATACAGCTCTCATCAGTTAAAAATGAGCATTTTGGCAGGGCCAACTTCACTTCCTGGAGGATGTACAGGACAGTCTGCCTTCTTGCCTCATCTGGCTCCTAGAAACCACATTCTGTATTCTCCAATGGAGCAAAGCTGCATAGCTTTGGGTCTTTTTCCCCTTTCCCATGTCCATGTAGTTATAGTTAGGAATGATTAAAAGACTCTCGTGATTTCATTGAGAAATCTAGGACAGTCTCATCTTGAGATCTTCAGGGATGCTAACTCTCTTTTGCTTCATAACGTAACACATTTAGGAGTTCCAGGAATTCACAGGTGCTCTTCTCTGGGGATCCTCATTATGCCCATTAGACAGAAAAATGAAACAAGAGAGCTACATCTGCACAGATTCCCTTACCTGGGCAACAACATATCACATTCAGCAGTCCTGTGGAATGATAACTAGTGGTTTGTAATGAACAATCGTTCTCTCTGTTACACCTGCATCTCCTGAGACACAAAAGGGAGAACATCATCCCCTTTGCAAGCTAGATATATGTTAGAGAAACATCAAATCATTTTGGTGGTTGGCATAAACAGTCACCCATAAATGGAAAGTTATTCTGTGACCTGTCATTCCCACTAACCTATTCTACTCTACATTTGACCCATACAACCTCGGAAAGAAGTTGTTTCCCACAACAGAGATATCCTCTATTTTCAAGCCTCTCCCTGCAAAAAATACTATCATGGAAAATAAATGAAAGACCAAACACATAGCCAACAGGGAACAAACAAAAGAGCAAAGACATAATCAAACACATGCTATCTCTCCACTTCCCACATGTTCACATGCACACATTTGTTTTCCAGTAAGTAGATTCTCTCCTGTTTGTTTTGGTAAAATTTGACACAACAAACTATTGCATTAAATCTCTAAAACTGTATTTAACCTTTGTAGCACCTGTTAGCCAGTTGGTCAATTATAGCAAACCATGTTCCAAGGCACTGACGGCTAACTTTTGCGGGGTTCTGAGGGATAAATACGTGATGATGAAGGAATCGATGTGATTTATGGGCCTGGCATCTCCACTGCTTAAGTCAGCTTAAGTACAGCCCAGTGCTACTTCAGGAACAGGAAAACTACACCTAGTTCAATGAAGAGGAAAACAGGAGTGATTTTACTAAAGGAAAACAAGTAGTGCTTGTATCACCTTCAAGGGCTAGGCCTGCCTTCCACTGAAAATTGCTCTGCTATAAAGTGTAAACTACAGATATCCTGCCTAGTGGTGGGGGAAATCAGAGTCCTGGCCAAGGATAACATACAGAGCCAGAAGATACGTCAAAATTATGTGATTTTTATTATCTAACAAAGATCTAAAAATGGAAGTAATGCTACATTTTCATCTGCATTGGCAAGGTCACAGGCTTTACTTGTGTTCCCTAAAGCAGGGCACTAAGTCCTCTATCTTGCTGCCTGAGAGGGTTGTATGCACCAAATGGGCTCAACATGCAAGATGCACCTGCAGAACTTTTCTAGATGTTACTGGGAGGTTTCTAAGTTGATGAGACTTTGAAAATACAACCTTGGGGCTGGGGAGATAGCGCAGTAGAATAAGTGCTTGCCTGACAAGCACAAGGATCTGAGTTCAATCCTTAGTTTAAAAAAAAAAAAAGCCAGGCATGGTGGCACATGCCTGTAATCCCAGCACTTGGGAGGCTAAGACAGGAGGATCAATGTGAGATGGAGACTAGCCTGGGCAGCAAAAGTGAGCTCAAGGCCAGCCTGAACTGCACAGTGAGACCCTGTCTTAAAAAGGCAAAAGATAGATAGATAGATAGAGAGATAGACGGTAGAGATAGATGATAGATAGACAGACAGACAGACAGACAGATAGATAGATAGATAGATAGATAGATAGATAGATAGATAGATGATAGAACCTTATCGCTATGATTTGATTGTGGGTTTTGCATGCACCAAAGGGTCATGTGTTGGAGATTTGATTCCCAGGGAAGTGGATGCCATAGACCAAAAAAAAAAAAAAAGGGGGGGGGGCTACAGAGAAGTCTGAGATTACTAGAGGTCAGGCCTATTGAAGAGGATACTTGTCCTCCAGAATACATTTCACCAGATGACACTCTGAGAGTCCAGCCTGCCCCTCCAAGTCTTCCGTATTTCCTGCTTCTTTCTCCTACAAGCACTTCCGCCATTCCCTGTGAGCTCCTCTCTGAGCTATGATGCTCTTTGGATTTCCACCAATGTCCAAAACTGAGAGCTAAGTAAAGCTCTTTTTTTTTTTTTTTCCAAAAATGTAACCTGTTTCAGATATTTCATGATAGTAATGAAAAACGACCAATATACTTGTTTCAATGAAATCTGTTGTGCAAAACTAAATTTTGCTTTTTCTTCTTTTTCACTTTTATTAGTGGATATTTGCCATATATAGCAATCTCATTCATTATAGGGAATCTGTACATGTACATAATATATCTTTCTTGTGTGTGTCTTTTTGAGACAGGGTCTCATTATGCAGTTCAGGCTGGCCTTTGTAGCCCAGGCTGGTCTTGAGCTCACACTGATCCTCCGGACTCAGCCTCCCAAGTGCTGGGACTACAGGCATGCACCACCATGCCTGGCCATAATATATCTTAATTATTCTTTTTTTCCCCCATTTCCCTGCCCTCCCTTAAATCCTTCTTCCCATGCCCATTTACAGAAGTTTTGTTTGCATTTTTCACCTCCATTCTTTTTTTTTCAAACTGTTCTCCTTCCTTTCCTTCCCCCTCTGCTCTCCTGCTCCCCTTCCCATTTGAACACACTTTTCCTAGTTCCCAGTAGCAGTCCTTCACGTTGCTCCTTATTTTCCCCTCACATTTCCTGAAGAAGAGAAACAACGCGATGTTTAAACCTGTGTGTCTGATTTATTTCACTATGGCTACAGGCACAAACATGCTGTACCGATTGTAGCTGATGCAGTTGTATGACAAATTTTTTTAAGAAAATGATGTCAAATCAAGTCAACAAAAATCTATCACAACCTAAATGCAAAAGCAAAATCTATTAAGTTTAAAATTGAAGATTTCTAAAGCACCAGCTAAGGTAGAGTGCAGGGCCGGGGTTCGATCCCCAGTGTACCATCCTGGCCTCAACCCCGGGACACACTGAGAGGGCAATTGAGACTGAGTATGGTGCTGTGCACCTGTAATCCCAGAACTCGGGAAGCTGAAAACATGAGAGTCACTATGAGTCCAATCTACATAGCAAGATCCTGCAGACCCTGTAGACTCTGTCCTAAATACAGAAAAAAATAAAATAGATCTTTGTGATCTTAAAATACACAAAAACAGAAAGACTACTTGGGAAACACAGGAAACAGATGAGAGAGAGAAAGACTAATTGACTATTAGAAGGAGACATTCAGAAAATAAAAAGGCAAGTAACAGAATAAGAAAAATGTTTAAATATATGTAATCCATCTATATAAAAAGTATTTGGGTCCAGATCATATAAAAAGCTTTTACAGCTGAACGGATGAAAAGAAATGAAAAGCGTCATAAAACTGAAGTGGTGCTTTACCAAAGATGTAAGAATGGCCAATAAGTTCACCAAAAAAGATAGCCCATGGCTTTAATAATCAAGGAAATATTAAGACCTCCAAAACACACGTGTGGAAAAGAAAACTTTTAAACAGATGATGTTTCCCTCCTGTGGAGGATGGTAGAGGACGCCATGTATCGCAGAGAGCCCGCCACCCTGCCAGCCTTTAGAGAAACTGAAATCACGTGTGCAGTGATCCCCAGACCCCGGGGGTAGCGAGGCAGCAGGCCACTGTACCAGCAAATGTCTGGAGGCTGGCGGCCGCCTCTTTGAGCACTTCTTGTAACTGTAGGGCCCACAGGTACCTCGTGTTAATCTCATGATGTTTCAGCAAGGATAGCATTAAAATATTGACAAGAGTGTTTCTTTTCCCAAAGTGTGTAAACATTTGTTGATGGACATTGCGAAAGCTGGGGGCCACGATGCCACCATGCGCTTCAAAGAGTTGCTGAGAACGAATGCCACCCAGCTCTGCTGAATACCAGGGCTTGAGTAGGACCCCACCACTGACTTTCCTGGGTTTGCAGCTTGTGACAGATCACGAGGGTTCTTTGCCTCTCCAGTTTAGTGTCTTAATAAATCTGTCTGTCTGTCTGTCTGTCTGTCTGTCTGTCTGTCTCTGTCTCTCTGTCTGTCTGTCTATGCACCCATCTGTCACACTGACTGTTTCTCTGGAAACCCTGGCTAAAATATGGTCCCACATTCATGATTTCCTGGAGCAGTCTTCTAATTCTCTGCAAGCACACCATTATCACGCATAGTTTCTTAAATAAACAGCCCGTACACTTTCTGCAATACAACAAAATCCAGTGCGCAGTTATTTTCACCCCGTTAGGTGTTACCACTCTCAATATAATCACACAGAGGCACAGGGAAGCTTTGCTCCTCTGAGCCTCTGCCAGCGTGGGTCTACGTGCCACCTTCAAATTTTGCTTTGTACACAAGACAACATTTTATAGTTAAGGGGAAAAAATGGCTTATCCTTAATCCAAACACAATCAAAACAGAATAAAATAGCAGGTGGTTTTCCACCTCTAGTTTTTATCTTCAGGAATGGAAGAACGATACAGTTATTAATTCTGTTGTTGCCACCAAGTCACTAATGAGTGAGAGATAAAAGTCAGGAACTTAATTTACATTTGCTGATTTCATACAATTATGTCTAATTTCTAAAATACCTAATAATGAGACATCAGCAAAGTCACTTAGAAGTAATGCCATTTCTTCAGCGTTTCCACAGCTTCCTCTAGGGACAAGGAGCATGTCTGTATCTATTTAATCACAATTCTAGGTTGTGCTACACACATAGTTCTGATATCACCCTTTTTAGGCTCAAAATACACTGATATTAATTTCACATTTCTGTGAAAGTTGATGCTATCAATATAAGAACTGGCCCCAAATCAGAATTTAAATTAATATTACATCATTTTTCTTATGAATAGCTGGGCAGCTTTGGACCTCAGTGGCCTCATTAGTGCAGAGAGCTATGTTGTTATTATAAACTAAAGCATATTGATAAGAAGTAGCAATGCAAATCACTGACAGTCTAGATAATGGGAGTTGCCCTTTTGTTAGCTTAAGAGGGTTGCTATGGCCAATGACCTTGACTCAGTGACTCAATGCCAGAAACTTACTTCCTCACAGTTCTGAAGCCAAGAGACCCAAGAGTAAGGTGTTGGCATGGGTGGTTTCTTCAGAAGGATGTGAGAAAAGCTGTCCCTTGCTTCACCCCTAGCATCCTAGTGGCTACTGGGTAATCCTCCTTTCATCTGGACATGGCTGTATCTATCTACACCCTGATTTCCCTTTTGTGCGAGAGTATCTGTCATGTTAGGGGCCGTGCTACTCTTAAAACTCAGTCTTTTAAGCAGTTAAATATCCAATGAATCTATTTTTCCAGATAAGGTCATGTCCTGAGTTACTGGAGTTAAGACCTCAACATAGGAATTAGAGAGGCAAACGGCTCAACCCCAAGCAACCCCACTCATCTTTCTAGCTTCCTTTAATATACCATGTTACACAAACCTCAGACATCTTTATTAAAATTAAAAAAGGTACAGCAAGGCCCCAGGGATACTGCATGTCTACCTGGCCCCCTGTTTGGGCCTGGGGTTAATCCTAGCTTTGTGTAGAGTCCACCTCAGGAGCTCCACCCCATGGGAGGAGTATCCTGGAGCATTCTGGTCCTGAGCACAGCAGGTACACCCTGCCGCTGACCCTACGCTTGCACCCCTTCCAGCTGTCTCTCCAAGGCCAAACCCCTCCAGGCCAGGAAGGGCATTCCTTTCCCTGTGGAAGGTGCAAGGATGAGGCTAGAGAGGCACTGTATGTCCCAGGGACCAGAAAAAAATCAGGTCCTGGTCCCTGCCTTGGACATTTATCTCTTCCTAGACCCTGTCCTTGACTGGAAGGACAGATAAATACCCAGGGTTTCTATGATCTGCCCACGTGGACCTTTCTACTCACACCTCTCCCTCTGCACTTCCTTCAAACTAATCCAAAGTTCCTTGCATGCCTGGACTCCCTTCCTGTGTCCCCTTTTCCTGCACCCTGGCTATCACTACCACTGCCATCCCCACTTGTCTCCAGCCCCTCTGCCTGTCTCCTTAACATCCCTCCATGACTCGGAGAGCACACTTCACCTACTCTTCATGGCAAGCTTGCCTGGGAATCCCCTGACCCCACCCGGTAGATCCCACACCCATGCACAGGTGTTGTAAGGATAGACAGGTGTCAACTGAGTTCCACTTGCTCTGACTCATCTGGGGTACCACCCACACTTCTTGTCCTGTGATTACTTTAGGTGAATAAATGAATACACACTGTCTGCAGATGGCTTTGAACTTGTGGTGAAAGAGGCTTAGTGACTTTTTGGGTTTTACTTAATGTCTTGGCTTTCTATGAGTTTATTTAAATATCTTGTTTGACAAAGGCTTTTCTCGCTGGCAAATAGCCCACAGTTAGTCCCACAGTGTCAGAATGGGAAAGTAGCTCAGAAATCATGTGGATGATGGCTCCATCGATTTTTAAGTGGACAAATAAGATCCAGACAGATGGGATCACCTGTGCAATCCAGCCTGCTTTTGAAAGAGCAGAGTTCAAATCTCTATCTCTCTTCCTTGTTACTATCTAACTCTGTTCCAGGAAAAGCCAGAGATGCATTCAGGTTTCCCAAATCCACATCTTGCTCCAAGAGACCCAGGCCAAAACCATGCCATTGGCTTCTGTAGATTTTCCCTTATATTCCATAGGCTACCTTCCCTTAAAATAAACTATTCAAAATGGCATGGCAGACAGATGCGTTTTTAATATCCTCCAAATAATACAGTTCAAACTGTGTCCCCAGCCCTCAATTCTCTGGCTTCTCCTGCCCCAGGCTCCTTTTAAATGCATCTATTTGTCTGCAATTCCAACAGGAATTTTTACATCTTTGGACTGCAGAATGAGCCCCATGTGCATGTTTATATCAATATGCGACCAATCCGAGTTTGTTCATCTTAAAATAGTTTTCCTTTTAAAGACCAAAAGCCATTTTGCACATGCTTTCTGAGCTCTAAGGTTTGAATTGCTAGTTCAAATCCATTGGTCCCTTCAGAAGTAAATTAACAATCTTTGTGATTGCAGATCAAGATTTCCCTTTCTTATTATAATTGCTATTATTTTATACTGAATTCAAAAGCACTCGAGTGCCATAAAACAACAGTTCCCTAATGTGTTTTATGTGAATGGCTCGTACATAGAAAGGACAAGGGACATCTGAGAAAGTGGCTCTTCTGAAAGGAGCAAAATTTGCATGGAAGCCTACTGTAAAACACAGAGGTGACTAGAATACATTATTCTGGTACAGTACTAGGATAAGAATATTCTGCATCCCTGTGTAACAGAAATGAAGGTTTAACATTTTCCCGCAATAGAAATCAATAAAAGCAACACACTGTTTCTTGACAGGGAAACTTGAAAAATAATAGCTTGAAAAACCTTTCACTCTCCACACTTTGGTATGTTGACAGCCACGCCTCTGTGGCTTAGAATGTGACTTCAGCACTGACCATAATAGCAGAAGAAGGACCTGTGACCCAAGAAGTCAGAGGACAGAATCTGTGAGGAAAGAGGCATCAGGAATGCCGGGCGAGGCCAGCAGGAAGGAAACAAAATCAACCAGGCAAGGTTTCCCTCTTGAAATTATTAACAGAAATTCAGCCTGTGGTAAATACAAGCTCCATGAATTCTGAGAAATATTCAGTTGTATGCTAAGAAATCCCATTTATCTTGGCTTTTTTTTGAAGCTTAAGAATTCTAATGTTAATTTTTACTTTCATTGTTCTGCTATCAATTTTGAAATATATCTGTATACTTATGATACAATATAGCCTCCCATTTCTGTACCTTGAAATTAATGAATATGCAACTTATCTTTCAGAATCTTACATCCTTTTATCATTAAATGATAATTTTAAGGGCCAGGATATAGCTCACTGACACAGCACCTGCCTGGCAAGAGAAAGGCCTTGAGTTCCATTCTCAGTGCCAAAAAAGGGGCAGGTAATTTTAGCTAAAGTTCATATATATGATTGTTTCATTCTGTTTAATGAAGCTGAATTAAATGTACTAATTATTTCTTCCTTTATATTTTATAACAGAGGTATTATTTAAGACATGTGTGAGCCAAATCACCTATTACCAAAATGAAATGAAAACCCGAAGCTCTTTGCCTAAAGTTGAAGAAGTTTGGAGGCCAGGTTAAGACATCAAATCTGCTAATTTACAGTTTGCCCCCATCACAGAAAATATAAAAAGTAATATTTGCAATGTAAGTAACTCTAAACTGTCTCTTACAGTAGCAGTCTGAGGGGTTATCAACTTATGGTCTACTTTATATTCTGCACCATGGATACTCTAGAAATTCCAAACCCTACCTTCAACCCTCTTGGGCGCAGACACCCAGAATGCCGACTCAAGTCTACCTAGTGGCATACTGATGCACCCCACAAACGTCTCTCCCTCCACAGGGCCCACCTTTCCTGTCCCTACCACACCATTCTCACCAACCACAACTTACGGCAGAAGTTTACATTGGCTCAGCGTTTCAGTGGATTCAGCCTATGCTTGGATGGCTCCAGGGAAACAGCAGTGTGGCAGCAGGACATGGAGGGACAAAGCTCTTCCATTTCTGGTGGCCAGGAAGCAGAGCAGGGGAACTGTGCCAGAAATGAAGAGGCAACAGACCAGACAGACACAGTAATGTCTAAGGTCACGCTTCAGACTCACCCTGACACAACAGGAAGTGTGCTTTACCAATCCTCTAGGGGGCGTCCACGCTAATCAAGTAAACATGAAGAGGCTTAACTACCACAGTGTTTCTTTCTGAGTCTGGTCCTGGCACATGACCTCTCCGCCTATTTGAATAGCTAAGCCAGAACTCTATGGAGTCATAACCCATCTCTACTCTACCAATTGCCCAGACAGTGAACCGTGATGCCCCACAAGTAGGCCTAGTACCACATGGCAATGCTTCTCTGACAAACTGCATCCTGTGGCACCCTCAGAGTAGTATGAAACATTTTAAGAAATTGTGACAAGTCTAAAATGTGAAGATCAATAAATAGAAAAGGCGGAGGGGCCAATCATGAAGTGCGTCTTTTTTTTAATCCAACTATGCCTTCCAGTCTCATAATAAAATAAAGAATTTGACTTAATTTGCTTTTTGAAAACTGTAAATGTTAGTTGACAGTTTTCCCTCTAGGAAAAGGTATTTACAGATTCCAAAAGCTATCCCGAATTTTTTGCCCTGGAAATCTGGTTTTTTATTTGTCTACACTTTATAAAGATCATACCCTAAAGTTTGGAGTAATGCTACAATCTTTAACCCTCCCTGGCACCTTGCTAGATATCCCTCTACCAAGGGAGCTTGTTATTTTGATTCTCACAATGCAATACCTTTGCCTAGGTTGGGATCTACATACATGGAATCATGGAATTCTTCTTTTTGTATCATTTCTCTCACTCAACACAGTGTGTGAAATTGATTCTACAATATGTTGTAGAAGTGATTTGCTTTGTTTGTTGTGCAATAATCTAATAAATAAACCCTGGTGCGTCCCTTATAACACCAGTTAGACACTTAAGTTGGTTTAGCTTAGATCTATCGCAGAATGCTTCTCTGAGCACTCTTCTATCCAGCTCTTTTGGTGAAGAACTGTCCATACATTTGGAGTGCAAGTGTTAGCTGCCTGAGAACACAAATATTGAACCATCATAGCCATTGCCAGGGATGGTGCTCACTGATATGTTCTGTGCCACTGTATGAAAATCCCCATGACTTCATTTTTTTCTTACTGATGTTTAATATTTTCTGTATTTTTTCCATTTTAGTCATTCTGGTGGGCAGAAAACATAATCACATTATAATCTTATATTTTGTTTTCTCACTGAATAGATTACAGAAGATAGTTCCCATATTTATTAGTTATTTGGATAACTTTTTCATTAAACTACCTGTCTCCATTTTGTGTGTATTTCTAAGGCCTCTCCTTTTTCTTCCTACTCTGTAGGAATTCTTTATAATCTGAAGATAGATCTTTGGGCCAAGAAATTAAAGGCAAATGTTGTCTTTGTTGTTGACTTGCCTTTGGACTTTAGCCAGGATTTTTTTTTTTTTTTTTTTTATGAAAAGCCTTTTAGAATTGTTTTACCCTTTTATTGACACAAACAAATTATATGTGTTTGTGCAGTACCATGTAAGGTTTGATACATATATTTGTCCTATAATATTCCAGTCATGGTGAGTATATCTGTCTTCTCAAATATTTATCATCTCTTTGTGGATAACGCACTTGAATTCCTTTCTTTTAGCTTTCTTTCTTTCTTTTTTTGCATTGGGAATTGAACTTAGGACCTGGCACTTGCAAGGCAGGTGCTGTCACTGAGCTGATTCCCTCCTGTAGCTTTCTCGAAGCATACACTTCCTTATTATTTTTTATAGTCCCTCTACCAAATGAAAGAACACCAGAACTTATCTCTCTTGTACAACTGTAACTTAATATCCACTGATCAACCTTAAATTTAGACGTAGTTCAATTTATTAATGTTTCCCTCTAAAGATAGTGCCTTTTATGTACTATTACAAAATTTTGTTGCCTACCCCAAGGCTGTGAATATATCTTCCTCTGTTTTCTTTTATAAACATCATTGTTTTGTTTTTCAACAGGGCTACATTTTCCCTGTAGCTTTAGCTATGGGGAAGATATTTTAATAAAAAACAGAACTAAAGTATTCTATAAGTTTAGTCATTGTACAAAAAGCCATGTGGAACAAAGGCAAATATTCTCGACTGTCTTTATGTAAAAGTAAGAAGAAAAACAGCTTTCGAGGACAAAGAGAAGACGGAGCTTCCCCTTGAGTATCTGCCAGTGATTTGATCGCCAAATCCTCGCCAGCCTACTTTCCTTTCTGTAGAGCTCCATGCCCTCATTGTCAGCAGGCTCTGGCTTCTTCTTCCTAGGGATCCTGATGCAAGTGTCTAGGAAGCTTCTGATCAAACCGTCATCACAGGTGAAGAAAAGCTTAAGCTGAGGAGCAACTGTGATCTGAAAACCTTTGCTGAGCCTACGAACTTTTGACACATTCTCCTACCTCCTTAAAGAAGGGAGTCATTCAAATGTGAACCACTTATATGTTATAATATCTAGAGCATGTAAAATACAGAACATGAATTGCAAACAAACACAGGTTCAATATATAAGCCTATGGGTTCCTCGGCTTACTGTAAGGAAGTCCCTGAAATAAACCACCGAGAACTTAAAATCTGAGAGCAGGAAACACGGTGGCAAGAGTCCTTGGCACATCTTAGCATCCCTGCAGAACCCTTCCCAGTGATATTCTCTATTTTTTCCTTACAATGTGCCTTGCCACAAATTTGCAGTTGGTTCCTTTCAGATAAGAGTGCTCCTTAGAATTTCCTTTCTTGCAATCACATTTCAGAAAAAAAAAAAAAAAAGTTACTTCCATGCTCTGAAAATTGGTAACGTGGCCAAACTCATCATCTACTTGTGTTTGCAAGAAATAGAGTGAGACTATTATAAAGTGTGGAAAGGGAATTATTTGCTAGCAATAACATGAATAAATTTAGTCAATTTTTGATTGATGGCTGTGTCCCTCTTGGTAAATAGGAATCCAGACAAATGCATGTAGCTGGAGCCCAGCAGCCTTTGCAGTGTGAACTACTCTATAATGCCGGCTAATCATAGGTGCTGAGCCGAAATAACTGTTGTCACATATTCCTAATAAAGACACTAAATCAAAGATATTTCAGTGTGTTGGTGCTGATGATTAAAGTAAAATAGTTCCCTGGATATCAAGAAAGAGATTAGTTATACAGTGAAGGTGAAACGATGCCTGATAAACCATCAGACATAAGGTCTTTAAAAACTTCAGCATTAACAGGAGGGGAAAATAGGCTATGTAAATCATCAAAACATAAACAGACCTTCGTTTTACGGTCCTTTGGGCTGCATGCTCTCACCTTCTGTTAAACATTTTGTTCGGCTGGAAACAGACCCCAGCAGCAAAAGCTGCCCCTTCCTGACTGCGGCCTGGAAGTGTTGTCTTGGGAATCATTAGCATGGACCACAGCAGAGTCTGGCCAGCGCGGTGGGCCACGCCTGATCATGGTCAGCAAGGGCTGGCTCTAGAACACCAGGGCCAGGGGACAACCCCAGCTGCTAGTTCTGTCTGCCACTGTGCCTGAGAGCCGGAGTGCTCAGAGCCCATAACGTTGGGACCTGCCCTCAGTTTTGCTGCGGAACTGCAAGCCAAATTTTCTGAATTCTAAATGTCTTGAATAAATTTCTCGACCTTCCTGCTGCTTTGTGGGTCCTAACTTGAAGGGGAGAGAGAAATCCAGATGTGAGGGCGAGGCTGAGTGTATGGTCTTAAATTGCGCTTCTCAGCACCGTTCAAAATCGATCTGTAGAGGTCTCCTGGAAGGTGACATAGTTCCAAATACATGTTTTGATTTTCAAAGAAAAACTCAAAATAGCCTACACCCTTGACGTCATATTAGTACGTATTTGTGGTACGTCATTATTACTCTCCTCATGCGGGGAGTGGGCGGGAGGCGCACATAGAGCATCTCAGTTCTTTCAGCCCCTCCCCCTTCCTTTCTTCCTCATTGCTTCCGTCTCTTGATTCCCTTCTGATCTGAGAAAGATCTGTCTCCCTACACTCTTTCTCATTTTGGGGTTTCTCATACGAAAGAAAAGTTATGATATTGAAGCTCGTGTGCCTCGCTTGTGCCCCTCAACGTGATGGCCTCAAGCCGCCTTCATCTTCCTACAAATGACTCCACATTTATCCCTCTTGCTGGTACAGTAGCAGTTCTTTTCCTGGTTTTCAGAACTTCAAATACAAGTTGGGATACAGCTGTTTGCCATCTAACATCTGTGAAACTAATGAGCTGTTGAGCTAACCTGAGACAACTGAACTAGTAATTATTATTACAGAGACTTAGCATTGGGAGTGTTGAACTAATCTGGGAGACGTTCAGCTCTTTGAAATCTAGAATCTGTGAGACTATGCGAATGCAGCTAGGCCCCCGTTCACCTGTGTGGGTTTTTTTCTCTCCCTGCAGCACGCTGCACCTCTTCACAGTGGCAAGGTCTCTGCAAATGCATCACTTCCCTACTGAACCCATTAATTACCCCTATTCAGAGCAGAGCTCTGCTGCTCCCCAGGCACCCTGACAACCCCTCTCTCCTCCCTCGGCTCCAGCTCTGTGTGCCTCCTCCCAGTTCCTGGCACCCACAGCCCCTGGGCCAGAGCCTACACTATTTGTAGGATTGTCTGCTCCCCCACTGAGCCCATGGTGGAGAGCCTCTGCATGGCTACTTTTGCCTTCGTCCCAAGTGTCCCCTGTCATGCACCTTATTCACCACCATGCTGCACACATAGGAAATTTCACCATGACTTGTCATTAGGTGGTGCGCATATCAGGGTCCCGTGCCAAGTGTTCCAGGCTGTGCCTGTTTGGACAGACATTAGCCTAGACTCAGGTTGTGCTGGAAGTATTGTTTTACAAATCATTAGCATTGAAAGCAGCAGACCTGAAGCCAAGCAAGGTATGTACACTCCTTAATGAAGTGGGCTGCATTGAATCAGGTAATGTCCTGAAGAGCACCCTGGGGTTTTCTGCAGAAGGAAGAAGATTCCTCAGCCTGCACGGATACCTGGCCTGAGCTTTCAAGATTCCAGACTTGCCAGTTGCTCACATCACATGACTCAGCTGCTTTAAAATCTCCAGGACATCAGCTACTTCACAACAGCCCAAGCGGGGGGGACACTGCAGAGAGCACCCACCCACCGCAGACGACCTACCCTGCTGGGCAGAGGTCCCATGAGCCTGAACCAGTGCAGTGCTCTCTACCACCGCCAGCTGTTCATTTGCAGTAGCAGCGCACCCCTTCGGCTTGCTTCCCAAACACCTCTTGAGTCCATTTGATTTTCTTTATGGTTCTGAAAACTTTTCTGACCCTGCCTCACAGAGTGCCATACTTTTCTTGCACTTCCGATTTCCAGTCATTTCTCCAAGCCTACCCATAACCACCTTCTCTTCTTGCCTTCAAAAGGGGTGATCTGCTCAGGCCATGTGCCTGCTGGTCTTGATGAGGGTAGGATGGTCCCATGGCCTCTGCAGCCAGGTGGCCTGCAAGGCCTGGCTGCCACCCAACTGCCCAGTCCTGACCTCTGGGCTCCATCCATCCCCGTCGGATTTCCTTGGTGCTTGCGAGTGCCCTATGCCTCTGCTACTTGGCACATGTGTCTATTTTCACTCAAAACCTCTCTTACTGCCCTCATCCTCCCCCCACCTTTAATTACCCCATCCTCACTTGCCTCTGTGATTCGTCCATGTAGCTTTTCTTCTTCTTCTCACTAACCAGAACTATAACTCTCTGGTCAGACATTAAATTATTTGCTTCATTGATGATTCCGTCTTCCTGTCCCATGGTAAGCTCCAGGGTCAGATGTGTGTGTCCTCAACTTTGTGTCCAGAGCATCAGGTCCAAGCATGGAATGACAAAGTCTAGAGTCATCATTCTCATTTAATCAACACTTTTTAAACAAAGTTCAAATATTGGGAGTACTTGCCATGGAAGAATTTGAACACAGGCACAGGCCTTTTGGTTCCCAATGAATGATCCTTGTCATGTGTTCCTGCCTCCCCCTTCTTATGTGGGGCAGTGGTCACAAATTTCAGAAGCGCCACACCTACCCTATGTCATATGGCTATTAATCATGGCTATAGAGTCTATAGTATAGACAATCTTTATTAATTCATCAAAACATCACAGAAATGCATCAGTCACACAAATGCCACTCTTTTTTTTTTTTTTTAAAGTATTTAGTACAAGGTCCATGGGTCTCACTGTATAGATCAAACTTACAGTGTTCCTCCTGTTTTCAGCCTCCCAAGAGCTAGGATTACAGGCGTGTACCACCACACCCAGTCTCAGTATGCCCTGGGGGTGGGGTTGGCACAGCATGTCTGGGATCAAACCACAGTCCCTGAGCCTGCCTAAGCAGGTGCTTTAGTCTCCAGAGCTATCTGGTTGGTCCACAAATGCCATTCATATTGATTCATCAACTCAACTTTTGCTAAGTACTAAGAATGTTTCCCAATAACTATGACTCACACAGCAGAAATGTTTTTCTCTAATGCTGTTGTGTACAGAGAAGAGGCAGAGAACAATTGATGATTTTGAAGCTCTCTAATGTAATTTTTATTATGTAGCTATAATTCCAAATAAAGGCTAAACATTCAAAACTTGGATGTAAATACTCAGATTTATTGCTATGCTCCCTGACTGATAGCAGGAGGGTAGGCTGAAGCCTTTGAAGAGAAGGGACATAGTATCATTGAAATACCACAGGTGAGAAGGTAGCCTGTGGCTAGTGAGTGTAGCCTCTGGTCACTCTGCGATGCCTTTTATGGCACCAGATGGAGCAGGCCTGTTAGCTCATCCCTGTGGGCTCAAGCATGGCATTACTATGGAAGGATGAATTACTGATTCCTCTTGGCTGCTGCATATAATTGCTTCTGTGGGTTTCATAGAATTAGGACAGCATTGCTTCCCTGCTGGTGCAACTAGAGCCATGGAGCAATATGAGGACAGTGCTTTTTCACCTAGACCCTTGTCCCCAAAAAGCATTCGAGTCAACTTACAGCTTGGACTCCCCATCCGGCTGGCCAAGGGAGTGGGTGCCACCCATTCTGCTTCCAGCATCCTCATAGCTCCAGGTCCATGTCATCTTGCTGTCATTGCCTGTGACCTTCTAAACACCTTCTGCCTTTGTATTCTGTTTCTTTCCTTATATAATCTCAGTCTTTGCACATTTTTATGCTCTAGAAGGTTCCTGTTCTTCCCAAACTGTACTACCAAGAAGTCAGATAATATTTTACTCATATTTGAAATGTTCACATTGTAGCAGTACCTAATATTAAAAATAATATGCTAAATAAATACATTTGAAAGCCATAGGTACTAAAACAGATTCATCAAAAATGTCACAAAGCTACAAACCTAAGAACTTCTCTGTCTACCTCCGTCCAGATGTGACTCATGTCCTCGTTCTGATCATGATCTATGTGACGGTGAGGAGTCATGAGTACTGCATTGGTCAAACTTCAGCCCTTCAAGCTCTGTTCTAGCTCTCACAGATGCAGTGACTCATGAGGAAAAGTATGAACCGAAGGGTGCTCCAACAGGTGCTTTAAAATATAACAGGCATCGCATGTAGGCACGAGAAGAGAGACCAGCACCATGGAGAATCATCCCTGGGCCACAGTCAAGGGTAAGACTCAAGTCAAAATCCACATATTTATTAGCGATTTGTACTTTTTATGAAAAGTGTCTATTTCAGTTGTTCATTTTTGATTGGGTCCTTCATTTGGGGGAGATAGATAGATAGACAGACAGACAGAAAGACAGACAGACAGATGCATGCATACAGGTTTGTCTTCTGCCTGAGGAATAGCTGGAAATTATTTTTAACTCTTTTGTAGATTGCCTCTTTACTGTGTCAGCTATGTCCTTTGCTGTACAGAACTGACCATGGGAAAAAATGCAATCTAAAACAACAGTATGATTTCATCTTACTCCAGAAAGAGTGGTCATTGTCAAGAAATCGAATAGTAACAAAAGTTGACAAGGCTTCCTAGAAAAAAGAATGCATTTTTACTGTTGGTGGGAATGTACAGCCACTATGGGAATCAGTATGGAGATTCCTCAAAAAACGAAAACTAGAAATTCCATTTGATCCGTCTATTCCCCTGTAAAATAGATTCCCAAGCTAGGCATGGTGGCTCACTCACGCCTGTAATCCCAGCACTTTGGAGGCTGAGGCAGGAGGATCGATGTGAGTTTGAGACCATCCTGGGCTACCAAAGTGAGCTCAAGGCCAGCCTGAAGTGCACATTGAGACCTTGTCTCAAAAAGACAAAAAAAAAAAAAAAAAAAAAAAAAAAAAAAAAAAAAAAAAAAAAAAAAAAAAAAAAAAAAAAAAAAAAAAAGATTTCCAAAAGAATTAAAGACATCTCATTACATTGATTCATATAGATCCACGTTTACAGTGGCACAATTCATAATAGCTAAACCTGGGAAGCAGCCTAGACATCTCAAATTCATGGATGGATAAAGAAAAAGTGGCATTTGTACACTGCAGAGTTCTGTTCTACCATAAGGAAGGACAAATGTGAGTTACGTGTTAGGGGGATGTGTACACTTCGAGACCACAAATATTAAGTGAAATAAACCGGATATATAAGCTTAAATATCTCATGGTTTCTCTTGTATAACAAACAAAAAAATATAATTAAGAAGAAAAATAAAAGCAAGGTAACAGGCAGTAGGGTAGCAGATCTTTTTTTAAATGGGAAAGGGGACCAAAAGTTGAGGGGAAGAAAGCCTGTGAGATAACTTTGCAGACTAAGCACCTGCTTAGGCAAGCACAGGGGCCAGGGTTCAATCCCTGGCACCACATGCTGCACTGGCCCCGCCCCTGGGCACGCTGAGCAAGTGATGGAGTCTGGGTGTGGTGGCGCTAACTTGTAATCCCAGTGCGGGGGAGGCTGAAAACAGGAAGATCACTAGGACTCGGAGCTGTGTAGTGAAACCCTGCACACACACACACACACACACAGAGTTGGAGGGAGCAGAGGGAAAAATAATGGAGACATGTTATGGACATGTACCTACTCCACACAAGGAACATAAACATTATGTAATGAAAACATCATCAAAAAATGAAAAAATATATAACTAAAAAAATCTACTAGCTTCACATAGAAAAGAGTCGAAAGCCTTGCAGTTCAGAAGTGGGGTACAGTGGAATTTGCATGGGTAGGTAGCTGAAGCCTAAATTTGTTTCTGAATTTTAGAAAGCATGGTGACTCCTTGCTGTTGTCTAAATATCTGTGTCATTTTAAAATTAATTTTCTGAAACCTAACTCCCAAACTTTTCCTCCTCAGAGGCAGGGTGTGTACTGATTTATTCATTTATTTAGATGCTAGCTACAGAACTCGGGGCGTTGCCTATTCATCTTCTCTACAACTGAGCTATATTCTCAATCGCTGACTGAGGGGCTGTTAGGAGGTGACTGGGTGAATGGGCCAATGTCCTTATAAGAGACCCCTACAAAGGTCCTTTTCGCCCTCTGTCATGTGAGGATATCACAAAAGCCACACTGAGAAAGAATTGGATAAAAAATAAAAATGCAGTGGTGGGTAGAGAAGGGAGACAGAGGCTGGTGGATCAAAGCCTTTCCTTGCCCGAAGAAGTGTACCTGTAGCCAAGATGAAAGGCCCTGTGCGTTGAGGTAAACCAAAAAAATATTACTTTTCAGTTTTGTTTGAAAGAAAAGAGGCTCTAAAATGAGGTGAAACTCATATTACATCAGCATCAGCCACCGTTGAAACCAAATTTTTCTTCCCACTCCCATGAGAATACTTATTTAGGGTTTTATCTTCACTTAATAGAGATTCTTTGCCGTGTGGTTTCAGACACACGCATGATTTTTTGAAATACTGTCTTGATTTTAAACAGTCATGCTTTGGAAGGGTAAGACAACACTTACAATCACAAGCAAATTGGTTAGTTTACTTTTACCAATTTACACGCAGGCCCTGTGCCTTATCAAACCAAGGAGGAGCGACCTTCACACGATAGCTATATCAATAAGTCTCTATCAGGAAAATTCCCAAGTTCACTTTATCACCGCATCACTCAGAGGGAAGCAGACGTCTGTTCTCCAGGCTGCTTTTCTCCCCTGGCTTGTCCTTTACTTTTAACTGGTAATGATCTTCTTTGACACACTGAAGGATAAAAAGACAGTCGACTCTTTGGAGATGTGCCTTTATGGGTTTCACCTTTACTTAGGAAAGGGTTTTTTTTTTTTCCACTCCTCCAAAGTCCAGCCAACTCTATCAATTTCAGAATATCTTCCGGGTCTGTGCACTGTGGTTCATGCTGCCTTCCATGGGGTCCCCTTCAAGACAGCATTTCAGTGCCATATGGACCTGGAAGCACTGTGACTGTGGAGGGCATTTCTACCGCCACAATTTGCTCTGCTTTTAGCAGGCCTTGGATGGGTAACTATGCTAACAGAAAAGGCACAGCCACGACACCAATCTTCAGGCCCTTACAGAATAACCACCAGAAAAGAGGCCAGGAAAGAATAACTGTCTCAGGCCCTGTTCTGTGAAAGTAACAACTGAGTGTTGAAGTCAAACAAAGATGCATGCCCTTCGTAAAAGTGCATCTACTGGGCCAGCCAGATAGCTCAGCAGACTAAAGCACCTGCTTAGGCAGAGCGCAGCAACTCTGCCGTGCTGGCCCATCCCCGGGGTGCACTGAGATGGTGATTGAGTCTAGGCGTGGTGGCACACGCCTGTGGTCCCAGGTTGGGAGGCTTCCAACAGGAGAAACATTGCTTGTCTAATCTATGTAGTGAGATCCTATAGATCCTGTACTAACTACAAAAAAAAAAAAAAAAAAATTAAAAAATAAAAAAGCACATCTATTATGGGTTGAATTATATGCCCCTCAAATGGCACTGGAGCTACAGTCTTACTTTAAAATAAGGTCTTTGGGGCTGGGGAGCTAGCTAAATACAATAGGTGCTTTCCTGGCAAGCACAGGGTCCTGAGTTCAATCCCTAGTACCGCAAATGAAAAAGGCCTTTGTCACGTGATCAGATGATGTCAAGTTCATGCTGGATTAGCGTGAATGCTAACTCTAGTAACTGCTATCTTTGTAAGAGAAAGGGATCTTGTGCAGAGCTTGCAGAGCACAGAGGTAGAGGCTAGTGATGCTACTTCAATCTGAGAAACCCCTGGAGCTTCACCAGGCATAGAGAGCACTTCCCTAGAGCCTCCAGAAAGAAGACAGCCCTATTAATGCCTTCATTTGTATTTCTGGCCTCTAGAACTGTGAGCAAAGAAATTTCTGTTAATAGAGTCACTTATTTTGTGCTACTTGGTGATGGTAGAAATTAATACGACATTCCTTCCTTCTGTTGAGCAATTTACCAAGTACTTTAATTTTGTTAAGGATGCTTTTGAGTGTTCCAAGCTGAGCCACTAATAGAACTTAGAGGCCTCTGTGAAGATGGCAGGGAAGATCCAAATTTCATGACCCTCTCTGCTCCAGACACTAAACCAAGATCAGTCATAGAAGTAGAAGTTCAAAATCACAGAAAACTAACATAATACAAAGTATAAAATTAATGTGCTCTGAACTGAAAGTGAGAGTACAATCTGAGGTGGGTAGAGGTATCAGGGTCCTGGTCTGCTGGTCTACAGGATGATTTCTAATCTCCCCAACTACAGTGTTTGAGCCACCATGCCTGTTGTATTTTCTGCAGTGGTAGCAGTGCAATGCACATCCCCCCAAACATCAGAGCAACTGAATGCAGTTGCAATTAAATCTAACATGAACCGAACTTCTAGTGTCAAGGAGGCAGGGACACAGGTACAGTCAGAGCAAAGGCACTCGCTGGCTCTGACAATGAACTGGCCACGACCACCACAGCTGCTGGGGTGGAAACGCCATGACCATTAGGATTCTTAGTTAGAAGGGGAAGCAAAGGGAAGCAGCAAGAATCGAGGGAGTTAACTGCAAAATTCATAGATGGGGTGAGTGGAAAAGAGAGGGAATAAGGAAGAAAAGCAGCCAAAGTGAAACAGATAAAATAAAATATTGTACACAGAGGATGCTTCCAAACTGAGGTTCTGAAACATCATGCAGAAATTGAATGCTAAGAGAAACAGCCAGCACTGCTAGCATTCTAAATAAGCATTCGATTCTGGGGGAACTCGTTTCGTAGAACTGGAAAAGGGACAGTGAAACACAAGCAATCAAGAATAAAATAATAGAGTCATTAATATGAAATGCAATGTACAAGATAAGCTCAAGTATGGTCACAGAGGAAAAGAAACTCTCAAAGGGCCCAGTAAAATATCAACATAGCCCTAAAGACAGAGCAAAATCCCTTAACATACATCAGTCTGTACCAGTATACATGTGAAAATAGATAAACAGAAAGACAGACGGACAGACAGACAGACAGACAGATAGATATTTAGATTCATGGATTCATGAGTGTCTTAGATACTTTTCTCTTGTTGCTGGGACATATACCCAGCCCTCAAAATGAAGGAAGGAAAGGCTTATTAGCTGACAGTTACTGGAGGTTTTGGTCCATATTTGGCTGGCCCAAGGTTGAGTGGAGCAGGGCAGAGAGCCTCCAGTTCATGGCGGTGGAATAGCAATAATCGCGACAGAGGCAACCTACCAAACAGGGGAGCAGAGAACAACAGCTCTAGTCTGTCTCTCTGTCTCTCTTTAAAGTACATCAGGCTCTCTGCCTTAGCCTATCCGCCTCAGGCCACACCCACAGTCTCAGCACTACTCAAACCATAATCCTAATAGTAGTGAAACACGTAATCCCAGTGGATCATTGTTTAAGTCTCAAACTCTAGAAGTCCCTGCCCATGACTGCATGAGGCTTTGGGGGGGGAACAACTATGCATAAACCATAACAATGGGTTTTTATATACACATGCATGGATATTTGCTGGACACATGGAAAGTTTTAATTTTGCGGGACCAAAATAGTAGATCCTGAGACTGATGCTTTTCCTGATTAATAGTGCAGTCTTCCTCCTATAAGAACACACCATTACTCAAAAGAAAGATTCAGGAATTTACAGTCACAACTGATCTAAACTTCAAATCTCCTTAGTTGTAACACATGGCAAAGTGGAGCCTAGAATGCTAAATTTTAAAAGACAAGAGAGACTCCTGTCCTGCTGTGTGGTCCTCAGCCCTGCCCTAAAAGGATGGGTCGGGAACACAACTACTGACTGAATGAAAAGTAGAGGAGAACTGTGAGCAAAGAAACAAAACACCAAAAGTGATAGGGAACCCAAAGGTAAAAATGCAGCGCCCTGAAATTGCTTCGGTCATGCTAGCAACACGAGTGCAAAGGTTCATTCATGTAAAGGATTCATTTTTTTTTCTTTGCCTGACAGCCAATTATGTCATGGCTTCCCCTGAGAACCCAATAAACAAATTATCTTGGAGAGAATTGGGCTCGTTGGGCTGTGCTGCCTAATAAGGCTCCGTGCCATCCTCACACTGGGAGGCCCAACACACCTCGAGAGAGAATGTCTTGGACATGCTCCGATAAATTAATTTTCTAATTCTAGCTCTGACACCAGCTAGTTCTGTTTCTTTGGATTAATGATGCCACATCTAAAAGTGTTGTGGTTAACCTGGATATTTTTTACACCTCATCTCCTTTAGTCCAATAACTTTTATTACTGGGCTTCAGAGTGATATTAAAATATTCTAAATCCTGAATGTATGCTTTAGTGATCCATGTATGATTTATAGGAGTAAGGATCAAAAAATGGATGTAGTAAATTTCTCAAAATAAACTACCAATTAAAATAAGGAATTATTAATGTTCTCACCATTCTGTACCATATATCTTGAGAAAAGACAGAAAAAGTATAGCTTTCCAGCTGTTTTTAATGACTGAGTGCTACCTACCTAAGAGAGATTTTCAGTAGCTGTACATAAGCTACATAGTATAAGCCATATCAAGGAGTAAAAAAGCAAGTTTTAGTTTGGATTAAGTTTTAAATATTGTTGTGCTGTTTCTCCTTAATCGATATAAATTGAAAACAGATCCATCTAGCTCACTTCCAGAACCTAGAAATGGATTGAAAAACCAATTCCAGGTCTCCATGGCACTGAGCGAAAAATAAAGCATGAATGGTCTTCTGTCAATAAAGCTGAAGTAGAGAACAGAATGGTGACTTGCTATAAAAACTGAGTGTGCTGAATCACACTGGCGCTGGGGCTCCAGAGACCATGTGTCACCAGCCACCGAGGACACAAAAAGAAAAACCAGAAAGTGTGTTACTTTTTCAGGAAAAAAATGGGAAGTGAAGAATATAGAGGAGAGAGAGACAGAGACTGAGAGACAGAAACAGAGAGACAGAGGGGAGGGGGATCTTTTGCAATAGAATAGGACCAAGAGAAAGAGGGAAGGAGAAAGAAATGAGTAGAGAATAAAGATGAGTTATGTACATGTATGTACATGTACTGATTCACCATGAGGGATGTAACTATATGTACTGTAAACATTCACTAAATTTTTTTTTTTAAATTTAAATGTTTTTCATAAAAGAAAAAGTGATGACTCAGGGTAGAATGGGTTAGAATTGGTCGATCAAACCTTAAAATGAATGACGGTCTAATTACTGACTGAATGCTAGGCATATGGATTTTTGTACATCAATTATTTGTCTTTGCATAAATTTCTATTATATTCATAGCCAAAGTATATTTCCAGTTATTTATTATTGTGTACTAAGTTGCCCTAAAGAAGAAGCTTACAATAATAATTTGTGTTCCTCTTAGGTCTAGCATTGATTAGAATCATCTAGAAATTTCTTTCTCAGGTTCTTTCCATGGCCTTAGGCACACTGTGGTGATTGAAGTTAGGACCATTTTGAAAGACTGTTCAATTCTATGTTCGATGCCTACATTGGGCGGGTGTGGATGCTTGGAGCCTGGCATGCCTGTACTCTGGGGCCTCCTTTCCATTTCCAGGTAATCATTCCAAGTTGTCCCTCCACAGGGCAGCCTTGGAGTCACCAGACTTCTGATGGAGAAGCCTCCTAGAACACGCTCCCAGAAGGAGCTCACAGGAGACCATTACGAGGAGCATGGCTTTTCTTGACCTAGCCCAAAAGACAGGTAGTCTCTCTTCTACCAGATTCCTTTCCTAGCTGCAGTCACAAAGGTCCACTCAAGTTCAAGGGAATGAAGAGTTCTCTCTTGATAAACACATGGTAAACCTCTGGAAGAGCACACAGGACAAGAAATCCTCCTGAAGTCACTTTTAGCTGACAGAAGCTGGATGAGATGAGAAGATGCCATGTTAAAAAAATAATTTCCAGTTTCATGGGAGAAAATCAAGACTTTGACATTCTGTGAGTTTCCTATTGGCACCATGAAGAATTGCCAGAACTTCAATAGTTTGAAGAACAGAACTTTCTTTGGGTCTGCAGAAGGTCAGCAGTTCTGCCTGGGTCAAAACCAGTGTGTCTTCAGGTCTATGCTCCTCTGTAGAGGCTGTGGAAGAGAAGGGTCTTTGCTGAAGATCACTGTCAGAAATTCTTCAGTATTGTACGTCTGGGAGCTCTTTCATTGTTCATTGAAACTGAGCTTCCACTTGAAGTCCTAGATGCCATGCTTTCTTCTCCATCCTCAAATCAGACAATACCAGGTCGAGGTCACTCCTACTTCTTCTCCCTTGTTATAGCTTATGTCTAGTTGTCCCTCCAAAGCCTCATTAAATCATGGGGCGTGGCTTCTATAAATTGAGACTTGATTCATGATCCCTGGGATTATGTTTTAGTACTGATGGGATTATTGGTCTGAGTAAGGCTGAGACTATGGGTGTGGTCTAGGGCGGATATCCTAAGGTGGAGAGCCTGAATGTAATATAAAGAGCGACAGAGACAGACTCAGCTGTAGCAGTTGCTCTGTTGCTGTGTTTGGTTGGTTGCTTCTGTCACCATTTTGTTGCTGTTCCACCGCCATAAACTGGATGCTCTCTGTCTTGTTCCACTCAGCCTTGGGCCAGCCAAATATGGACTGAAACTTCCAGTAACTGTGAGCTAGTCAACGTTTCCTTCCTTCATTTTGAGTATTGGGTATTTGTCACAGCAATGAGATAAAAGTAACTAAGGCATCCCTCCTGCCTTTCTTCACTCCCTGACTCCTTTGATAGAGAAAACAAATATCTCCTTTGAAGTCCTCCTGTGATAAGATTGAGTCCACCTGAAAATCCTGGGTCCCATCCCTATCTCAAGATCTGTAAGCTAAATCCTATCTATGGAGGTTCCCCTGTCAAATAAGGTGGAATATTCTAGGGACTAGGGCTTAAGCACTTCTGAGCTCCATTGTTCTGCTCACCACAGGTATAATGTTTCCCTAGTTTAGGTAAAACACTTTAATTCATTTATTAGACACTCATGACAAAAGATAATCCCTGAAACCTCAGAGTTCTAGGAAATTGGAACAGCAAGATCACAAGTTCAAGTCCAGCCTGAGAAACCTAGTGAACCTTGTCTTAAAAATTAAAACTAAATTAAGGCTTGAGATGGGAGTATGGCAATGGAATTTTTAAAATTAATATCAAAATTTGATGATTCTGAGAACTGCATGAAGTTGCCCACTTCCATTAAGCATGTGTATTTAAACAAGTGACTTGCCTTCCCATACATAGTCAGAAACACACAATCCCCCAAGTGCATGCCCTTAAGCTCATGAATCTTTTCTCATGAGAAAGGCTATTTGCTTTTCTCACCAAAATTAATTAATTTAAACTATTGTATGTGTCATTATAATAAAGTCTCTTTGCTTTCTAAGCCCAACCTAATCCAAACATAACAAATTGGAAGTGGTAAATGCCAATCAACAATGATAAGTGACGTCTTTCAACAAAGAAGAAATAGAAAATAGGATAAACGTACAACACCCACCACTCATACCTAAGTAACGGTTGAAAGTCACTTGTCCTGTGGGCAGACATTTACACTAGTGAATATGGCCATACTTCATTGGAAAATGAGTACATTCTATTTAAAATATTCCCTTTTTTCTGAGCTTACAATATAAAACTTTTATATCCTTAGAAAAGTCGAATTTGAAAAATTTGCCAAGAGACATGCAGCATAATGGGCATGTTGGCAAGTTAGCCTGCTTGCACTGTACCCGCTGAGGAGGAAATGGGCCATATCCCTACCCTCTGTGGACATGGGCATTTTCACTGTAGGAGGGGTGACCCAAGCTGTGAGAGCCAGCACCTCCCATCTGGGGGCAGACCTGTGGGCAAGGAGGCAGGAACAAAGCAGCCTCTAAAAAAAAGAAAAAGAAAGAAAAGAAAAATCACATACGTGTATACGCAGGATAGCTAAGATAACTGTGCTACTAACTGCCATCAGTTTTTAGAAGGTGGCAGTTAATGCTTAAAATGCTTACTTGGACCAATTTTACATGCCTATAGCTGTAATCTGAGCAACTACACTGAGGGCAGCACTGTGTAATATAACAATACATTTTGAATACCTTTCATTTTTTTCTATTTGTTTCAAATTGTGTATTATTTGTATTTTTTTCTATTATCTTTCTATTCTCTTTAAAAAAGGAGTAGGTGCAGTAGGTGCAGTGTGCCGTAGTCTGCTGCAGCCCCCAGGCACACTCTTGGACACGGAGCTCCCTAGCATCTTAGCTGCTGTCCGCGGTGCTGAATCTTGACACCCAACATCCAAAGCATGAAGGAAGACAAGCTTGGCTGGGCTTACATTCTCAGCCCAGTGTCAGCTAGCTGCAAGATGGAAGCAGCACGGTGGAAGGGGGAGAGAGAGAGAGAGAGAGAGAGAGAGAGAGAGAGAGAGAGAGAGAGAGAGAGAGAGAGAGAGAGAGCCCTGAAGAGGGACCCACCTCATACCAGCTCTAGCTTGCTACAGAAAGTGAGCTCTGGACCCTAAAGCACTGAGGAGGAGGAGCACTCACTGCATCCAGTCACCTTCAACACACTCAAGGCTTTCAAGGACACCCCAGATCTATGTTGTAACACCTTGCCTTTTTCACAGTTATTGTATTTAAAAATCTGTTTTAACCTAACCCAGTTGCAGGGAAGTTCTCTTCCCGGAGACCAAACAATTCATCACTAAGATAAATCGGCAAAATCTCCACCATGTGAAAGACAATCCAGCCATCCAAAAGGATCAATCCTCCGATGCTCCAGATGGCTGTCAAGTTGTGTATTTTGTGTGGTTTACCAAAGTGCTTTTTGTTCAATATGAATGTGTTTCAATAAACAATCCAAGCTTTAATTAGAACAATACGCTTCCCCACCTCAGTGACTAGCTTTTCATAAAACAGATGTCTGCAATTTTATTTCAAAGATGATCCAATAAGGGAATTTGATCAGAATGAGCTGAAATACAGTGTTTTTCAAATAATGTGCTTATAATTGGTTTTAATGTCGCAACACACACCTTTCTCGAGTTGAAAAATTAAATCACTGTAGGAATTATGGATTTCAAAGAAAGCCCAATAATGTTTTCTATCAGGAAATCTATATTTTTAGAAAAAAAATGAATCACATTAGCATCGTAGACCATAGGTTTTATTCCTGGAAAAAGTCATTAGCGTCGTTAAAATTTCAGAATTTTGAAGTTCAGTAATTTTTATCGGCTAGGGTCAAGGTAGGAATACAGAGGCTGCCGTGCATAATTTGATAGAAGGAAATTAATGTGCAGAACCAGTAAGAATCACGTTGCAAGATCTGATAGGCAAAGAGGGACAAAGGTAAGTGGAGACCAGTAGTGTTGACTTCATTTATGCAGCACACCACAGATGATAGACACCAAGGCGGAGGCCAGGACCACCTGGCCAAGGAAGGGCTAAATCATTAAGGACACCCAGCTATGGCCAAGACTGAGCACTGAAAGATGGACAGCAGGGAGATCATTGTGGCTTTTCCAATGCTGTTCTTAACTAGATGCCAGTTGGCAATGGAGCCCCACAGGGAGATTTGCAGAAGTGTGACCTGTGCGACATGAGCAGCTCACAGAAGATCTGGAACAGGCCCTGGAATCAAACCAAGACCCGTTGCAATGTCATGCAGGATGTTACACCTTAAAAGGACATCACAATATGTAGGGGTGACAAGTAATTGTTAACTACTCCCAAAGACATTGGTATCCTCTATAAATAAAGATATGACTAAAATATACCAGAAGTTGACAAAGAACATGCAGTATGGCATGCATTATGTTTTTCCAGGACTAAAGCATGCCCTGTGAACAAATAAATATATTACAGATTGTCACTGATGATTATACTACTGTCTATACTTGTTAAAATTAATAATAGTAGCTGCTATTGATGACATATAGTATAAAATATCACGATAGCCTTCCCAAACCATTTCTTTTTCTTTCATTATTCTGTAGCCTTTATGAGTTTGATGTTTGTGACCCTTTCCCTGCCTCAAAGGTTGAATAAAGTTATGTCTAAGCCACTTGGAGAAAGACTGGCCACCTTTTACAACAATGAGTCAGAGATAACCAGAAACCCAAGCACAAACTAACCATCATATGACATGTATTTGGTTGTAGAATCTGTATGAGTATGGTCCACTGAGGTGTTATTCAATAATTGGAAAAATAAACTTCTAGTCTGCTATGCATCGAGGTGAGTCAATCACTACCGTGTCTAAATTCTTGCGTCGAGTTATTGTGATTATAACCATGGAAGAAATCACAGAATCTTCCAGACACCTAGAAAGGCCAAAAAAGATGGATCATGGAAAAGCAAATACAGATATGACTCAACCATGTCTATATTTCTTTACTCCCATAGAGTTCAGATATGTGTCAACAAATCCCTTAGATTCTTTAAATTAGTTTGAGCTTGGCTTTTGCTTATTTTCTGGGTTGTTGTTGCTGCTGCTGTTGTTGTTGTTAGTTACCAAAACCAAAATGCTAGGGTTATTGCTACATATTTCACATGAACTATAAGTCAAACAAAATCATTTTTGTTATTTCTTCTATTTTTACATTTGAGGGAAATTAGGAAGACAACTTGGCCCATTGTCTTATTTTTAGAGAGCGGATGGTTTGGATCCGACCCATCTATCTTTAGAGCACATGCTCTGCTCCCAGATTTTACATGTGTTCCTTGCTGCACCAAAACATTTCTTTAGCACAGAGCTCTGTTGAACTTGCACTTTAAGAGATATACTATAACATCCAAAGCCGAATAATGGGCCAGGTGAGTGAACGTGTGAAAGGTCTACGGTCAAACCAAATCTGTGATACAATAAAATTTAAAAGCTTACCAGGGCAACAGGGGATTCTGTTTTCTTTCAAGAATTAGGGCAAAGTGCTGATTTTAAATACAAACTATGGACAGCATAAAATTTAGAAAGCATGATTCCAATGTAGACCAACAGATTTCATATATACAGTTAAAAGTCACTCCTATGTCTTTTGGCAAAAATATCACATACACTATTTATATAGACACACACATACACACATACATGCATAATTTGATATATAAGTATATACACACATTTGTGTGTGTTGTGTAGAGAATTACGTGGGTATGGGGGCTGGCAAGATAGCTCAGTAGTCTAAAGCACCCGCTTAGGAAAGCTTAGGCAAGTATTCAGGGACCCTGGTTCAATCCCCAGCACCACATGCCACACCAGCCCTGCCCCCTGGGTGGGCTGAGCTGGCCACAAAAAAGAAGGAAAATAACTATGTAGTTATATATTCGTGTTAACTACCTGTTGTATGTATATGAATTATAAGGTTTGAAAAACATAGCAAAATTATTCTGCTTATTCTATGTATGTGTGTGCACACATATATGAATTATGTCACTATCATGGTATTCTGTCTCACCATGAAATTAATGTAACATCTGCTCACTTAGGCCTGACACCACTGCAGACAAAGTCACATGCCGTTGTCAAGGGACTTGCAGCCTTTTATAATATTTCATACATAAAAGATGATGCAAACCAATGAGCTAGACGTTTTCACATCTTAATGTAACCCCACTTCTCTCCCACAAGAGCTCAAGTCCTAAGTACCCGGCAGAAGGAGAACACTCACCGCAGTACTGTTAACCCATGTGAAATCTTGCTGCTATTATCTGAGAAAGGTACCGAAAAACATCAGCTTTTTGAAGCCTTCCTGTGAATAAACACCTATCGCTCCCTGGAAAAGGTCTTGCCTGAGAAACAGCCACTAGCAGAATTTAATTTTTTCCTCTGGCCTATCATGGGCATTTAGACTCTGTCATGTGTCCATTTTCTCTAAATAGAAAAGAGAAAAGGTAGAAGCTGCCAACTTGGTATTACTAACCCCAGCTGTAAAACCAGGAAGTTCAGACAGTGTATTGCTTCCCTTTAAAGAAACAGACATTTTTTCTTCTCTTTAAAGAAGCAGAAGCACTGTGGATCCTCTGAACTACCTGAATATTATATTAACTGATGTTAGTAAAATGAAGTCATTCCTGCCCAGACAGATGGCTGTGAATGTAACCTGAGTCCAGTTTCCTACCGCACTGGCCAGCCCCAGGACAGAGATGGCATCCTGAGAGTCATTTATGTCTTGAGTAAGGAAAACAGTGAGGATCTCTGCCAATAGCATTCACTTCCTAGGTGAACGTTCTGCTGAGGGAGCTTGGCAACTTGCCGGAAGTGAGCCTCCAAGATAACTCGAATTTTTATCAGAGGAAGTGGTCCTGGGGAGCATGTTCTGGCAGGGTCCATCTCTCTCCCTTCTCTCTTGATCTCTCTTGCCGTACTCTGAGTGCCTTCTCCGCTGCGGTGGCCCGGTACTTTGCTGCCCTGCCTAGGAGCCAGCTGACTATGCACCGAAACCTCTACAAACCGTGAGCCAAAATGAACCTCTCATTCTTTAGACTCTGGGTGTCCAGTACTGTGTCTCAGCAGTCTGTCTTAGTTTAGAAAGCAACAAAGACGGAGGGCAAGGAAAACAAGCAAAATGAAATCACCAATAGCCTAGGATGGCTCTGGCAGCAAAGGAAGGGTGGCGTGTGAGCACAAGGAGCTGGGGGTCTTGGATTTAGCTGGTTTGTCTTCTGGATTTGCTACCTACATACTCTGTGCTGCAGTATATAAATCTTGGAAAAGTACTTGCTATGCTTGGCTGTTTTCAGTTCAAAAACAGAAGCAATGCCTATTTCAAAGTGAAGTGTTATTGTGATGAAATGAGAAAGCAATATAGGGCCTGTGAGATAGCTCAGTAGACTAAGCACCTGTATCCTCAGGTACACTGAGCCTGCCATGAAGCCTAAGTGTGGTGGTGCATGCCTGTAATCCCAGCTCTGGGGAGGCTGAAAACACTAGGATCACTATGAGTCCAAACTGTGTAGTGAGATGCTATACAAAATACACTGAAATAAAGGGCATAATATAAAGTGCCTGGATGTTCTAAAATCTCTGCAGTTGGTGCTGATAAACAATAAACTCTCAGCCTCCTTCCCCCAGGCATACACTGCTCACTTCAGATATCTCCCACCTCAAGCACAGAGCTGTATCCTTGAAGCCACAGGGGTCAAGCTCCACTTCCTGGGGCCCTGACTGTGATTGATGGTATCCTAAGATTGGCACCCCAGGCTCCATCCCATAAACCTCCCTGAAGCTCATTAATATGACCAGATAATTGCTGTCGTGTGATGCTGCAAGATGTCTGTGACATGGTAAGGAGGTGCCTTGGAGTGACCTAGGAGCTTAGAAGCCCTTAGAGCAGAGCAACAGAACCTGAAAGGCTGGGAAGCGCCCCACATACTATTGCTGGGTGTGCAGTGGACGGGGCCAATGCGAAGCACTGTGGGCGGTCCAAGGGGCTGAGAAGGAGGCCCCAGCTTAGAGCTGCCATGTGAAGACTGAGAAAGCCCTGCTGCTGCAAAGGGCTAGGTTCTGTGGATGACTTGAGCAAGTTCCTAGTTCACTTATGCTGCTAGAGCACAACACAGCACAAGAGTGGTTTGGTGAGAACAGAAATTCATTGCTCCCCATTCTGGAGACTAGGAAAGTCAAGATCAAGACCAGTATGTGATGAGGGTTTTGCAAGGCAGAAGGACAAGAGTGAACAACTCTCTCATCGAGGCATGAAAAAGGGGTGTCTAACTCCAGTCAGGAGCAGAGAGCCCTCATGGCCTAATCACATTTTAAGGTCTCTACTTCTTAATGCTATCACACTGACAAATTCTTTATTTTGGAGGTGACACCTTCAAAGCCATGGAAGCTCAGAAATGGTTCCTTCTTCAGAACAGAAAAGAAGTCGGGCTAACTGATAACTTAATGTCATCCTTGCTGGAGTGGAGCAGGGATACCAGCCAAACCATGAGAAAGTAAATTCTGTGTGCCTTTAAGCCACTATATATTCAGCAATGTATTTAACAGCAAGAAAAAATTGATGAGAGGCATCAGAGGGAGCAAATTGGAGAAAAATCACCGGTCAACAACTGGTGAAATCTAACAAAGGGTCTGAGACTGGTTCATTATTCATGGAACTTTTTTATAATTTGGAACTTGTAGCAAAATAAAAAGTTCCAAATAGTTGAAGCATGGAGTTAAACAAAATCCCTTGACACCCACTTGGCTACACATAGATAACATCTGATTGCTTCAGATGGACCACGGGCTGGGGATGTCTACAGTGAGAAGACAACTACGTGGTGACTGTGACAACAAATTCTGAGTCTATTCCAGACAGTATGAGTTCAAGAAAAGGCTCACCTATTTAATTTTGGCTTTCTTGACTCTTCTAAAAACAAAGATCCCAGCTAGATATCCAGCATGAGATGGTGATGATTTCTATCAGTGATATTATGGGGCCATGAAGCGGGGCTGTAGGAAAGGCTGACTGACAAGGGAATGCAGAATGGCTCCCTTGTCAAAGCTAAAAACTGATTTGGGTGAAAAGGTTGTTTGTACAATAACCTGAAAGCATTTTGTTCAGCAGCTTGTTGAGTCTGGGCATGTGGAGGGTTCGTTTTCTATTCCTGTGACAAAATTGCTGAGTATTCCTCAATTTAGGTTCTTGTTTTAGAGGCTGTTATGATTAACAGCAAGAATAACAGTAGAAGTCTCATGCCAGTCTGGGTGTGGTGGTGCACACCTATAATTCCAGCACTGGGGAGGCTGAAAACAGGAGGATCACATGAGTCTGAGCTGTGTAGTGAAACCCTATATGAAACACACAAATGAAAAAAAAAAAAAAAAAAAGTCTCATGCACTCAGAAGCTGACTTGCCCTTAGGAAGTGAGGGCTGTTTAGAGGAGGCTGGCTCAGGCGGGTGGGGGGTGACCCGGAAGGGTTTATGGTATCTACTTCCCCCGCTCGCTCTTTCCTTTTCTTCCTGCCATCATGACCTGAGCCTCTTCCAGCCCCCAGACACTTCCGCCAAGTCAGTTTTGCCTTGGAGCCAGCCAAGTGTGGACTGAACCTTGAGCCAAAACAAGCCTCTCTCCAACCCTGAAAGTTCTGAATGTTGAGTGTTTTGTCCCAGGGGTGAGAAGTGGCTAAGACAGAGCCTACAGATACAGATCAGGTGACTGTATGTGTGCAGCCTCTGGCCCAGCTTAGGTCACTCCTCCACGCCATCCACAATCCCTTCCAGGGACAAGCCCCCAGACCCTCCACCAGACATTACCTCTCCAGGGCTCCCCTGCCTCTGCACACTGTGAACATGGGAACCAAGCTCTCAGGAGCAGAACCTGGGAGGAGATACACATCCAAAGCATAGCGGCAAAGCAGTGCTAATCCCAGTCCACTCAGTAGCACCTCTCAATAAAATAAAACAAATCTGGATAAGCAGAATCGGCGTGCCATTGTTTTTTCTTTCTTTTTTTTTGCTTTGCATTTATTAGCAAACATACTTGACATCTAGAAAAGACTCAAATGTTGCTCAAGTTATGCTTCAAAATGCCTTCCAGGTCAATTTTCTCTGTCATTTTCCTCTGTTCTGCATTTTTCATTAAACTTCTTGGATTAGCTTTCATCCCTTTACCTTCCATCAATAGTAGCCTAAGATATTTTGACATCGATTATCAACATCAATTTCAGTGTCGTGCCATCTGCAGTGCGCTATGGGGCTTCAGCATCTTTTCTTGTTCTCTCCTCCTTTTCCCTAAACTCATTTGAATTCCTGTGCCTCCTGATGGTCTGGGAACATCCCACTACTACAAAGCATTTTCATGTAGAAGAAAATCAGATTTTCTTGGCTCACTGTTGCTCTTCTGTCCATGGAAGAGCTTTTAACAACTCGTGGGTGACCACAGGGCAAAAGCCAGGGACTGGCTGAGCTACCCACCATCCGCTCCCTTTGGGGCTGCAGAATGGGATATGCAGGGCTGCTTCCAGCACATCTTTTCCTAGTTTGGTGCAGATGTCATAGTTTCTTAGGAAATACTTTCCTGTGGCTACATGAGTCCACATCTCTGAAATTTAGGGTCAGTGTCCCTCCTTTGGAGTTCCACGTCTATGTGGGTGAAGATTATTCCCTCTCCAAACCGGCAGCTCTACAAATGAGAAGACGTCTTATTCTCTCCCTTTCCCCAGCTCCTCTGTTTCCTGGGTGAATGGTAGCAGAACTTTCCAAAAGCCTGTCTGGGAGTCACCCACACCTAGTTGTCTTCCTAGAGACCAACTTCATTTGATTATTACTGCTTTAGGGGCATGTATACTATTAGCTCCAGCAGTAACCTAATGTGTGCCATTGGGGTATTTCTTGCAAAGAGGCCGGGTCATTGTTTTTGTCCTCTTCCTATGATTTTCCTCCTTCATGTCTCTCTTTATAAAAATCAGCGATGCACACTCTTAGTCTTTACAGTTCATTGGTGGAGTTCTGTCTGTTTGTGTCATTTGGGGGATGGAGTCATACTTTTATTAAAGTGTTATTCTGTCACTATCAACATTCGACTGCCATCAGAGAGGATTTCTAATTTGACTTTCACCAAAATAGCTGGGTCTCTACAACTACTAATTCTATAGTTGCTAAGTGTTATCAAATGCTCATGTGAAACCATTGCTTTTGTAACAGAGACACGCGGAGTCTTTGTCACTCACCTGTTGATCAGTGGCCACTCCATTCCTACGCTAACACAAGTACACTTATTTGTATTTGCTTTCTACCAGCAGCAACCCCTTAAAAATAGAAAGGGCACATTAGCTTGCAAAAATGCAGCTATTTGATAGGCAACTCTGCTGCAAGCAAAAGGAAGGTTGCCTACAACATAAAAAGTCAAAATTTAGTCAAATTCGGGACCAGTGAGTAGGCTGAAATATTGCTGCTGCTCCCATTCTAAGAAAGTTGTGAATTCCATTGCAGCTAATAGATCCAGACCTCAAAATCTCAGGGAAAACCAAGACCCTAGAAATCTCTGGTCATTCTACTTTCTGAAACAGTCACAGTATTCAAACTAACAATGAGTTATAGAGCCACCATAACTCCACCCAATCGAATGCAACCAGACACCTGCAATTCTCATGTTAAACCATCAGTTTCATAATTCTATATTTCTACTATACGTTCAACACACTCAAAGGTTCAATTTGAAGAATACTGAATGCTAAGTTCAAGCCTAATCCTCTCATATACGAAATTTGAGTAAAAATTTAATTGTATTACTGTGAGGAAGCTTCTCTATTTTAACCATCTTAATGAGATATAGTTCCAGTTACCTATGTGGGAAATGGGAGTTTAGAATTTGTAACTGAATGTGGACTTCATTTTGCATTTTGGAAAAATGAACTATTTTGTTGTCACTCTGTATCCTCCCTGACTAAATAAAAGTGTTCATATATTTTGCAAAAGAAGGCAGCACTTGAATCTGTATTTTAAAACGGTGATATAGTAAAGAAACATAAAAACAATGTGCTTACCCATGCAATTGTTCTGCACTCACTGTAGAATTACAATCACCACTCCAGCTAGTTCAGCTTTTAAACGCCATTGATTTTCAGAGGTTGCTGTTTTCTCCCTGATGTCTCTCTATGGTTGTGACCAGCTGTTCCTGTTATTTAAATGTTTGATAGGAAAATACCTGGAAATAAATGACTTCCACAGGGAAATGTGTTGCATATTTGCCAAAAAAACAAATAACTTCCCCCAAAGAAGAGGCACATGAAAGGCTAAAGGGAAACAGTTTCGCTACTGCATTTTTAGTACAAATGGTATGTTGCACATTTTGCAGATAGAGAAGCTCTAACTTTTATGAAAATCTGACTCTTTAATAAGAATGCTGTCATCAATTCACTCTTCTTATTTTAATCTGTTATGAATGTTATGATTGACTTTAGCTAGCTTTTGCCAGTCCTCAGATCTAAAATATATATGGCTAATGTATTAAATCTGGAATATTTAATGCATACCTTCAAAGATCCATTGTGGAGGACTGTAAATTTTTTACCTCTGAACTTAACACTAAGCTCCTTTCTCACCGATACCAAGAAGATAGACTGCAAACTTTGCATTCCTTCTTGGAATTAAAAGCAACACATAAAGGGCAGAGAGAAGACGAATTGCAAAGAAAAGTAACAGTGCCATGTGATTCTAGGATAATGTGGCTTATTCCAAGATTGGTATGAAGCAACCTCTTGTCAGGTGATTCATTCGTAAGCACACACACACACACACACACACACACACACACACACACACACACACATGCATGCACATATAAACACTGGTGCTGAATATGTATACGAGTCCCACAATCTGTGGAAATATCAAGGAGTAAATATAGCAGGTAGCTAATGATAGTTTCTGCTGGAGATTTGAAGTGGAAATGAGGTGAGACAGAAATTACATTTTTACTTTGTGGGCTTTTTCAGTATGTTTCACATTTACAATAACCAATAAAAAGGAAAACAACTGATTTTGCTACTGAGAGCCTTATTATGAATGTTTGGCTCATGGCTAATAATTAGGCCACTATCCTTGGCTCCATAGGTGATACCAAGTGCTTTCTTGGGTTTCTTGTGACAACTCTTAGGTCAGTAAGACAAGTAGACTTTTTCATTCTACTGACTAGTGCAGTGGGCTTTCACCAAGATCCATTAAAACCTTGATTCATTTTGCAAGGAATAGAACTTGGGCCTTCTAAAACTAAATGAGCAGTTCTTTCTTCTACATCCCTAAAATAAAGCAACCAATTTTGTTGGAATTTTTTTGTTCCAAAAAGGCTCAGTAAGTGCTGAAAATGTACCAGGCAGAAATGAAGGCAACGGGTGTTTCAGAGAAACCATAGGCTAAAATGGAACAAACCTAGCTAATGATTCCTAGAGTTTAACACTGGCCTTTTAAGGTTTACAACGTCAGAGTATGTCGAAAAGATAGTCACCGCTACAAACTTGACTATTTTCTTAAGCTCTAGTGAATTATTATTATGTGCTTTGCACCTTCTTATTTCAATTAGGCATGTATTTAAAATCGTTGATTAGGTCTTTCCTCCTCTCTGTCATCCTGGGCATCCTTTGTTCTGTCCTTTGATTTTCTGTCTCACTTTCAATCATATAAAGCTTTATTATATCCTCACTCTGTAATTATTCACTGTGCAATTTGTGTTATCTATGACTATTTTAAAATATTCATAGTATGTTAATTGCTTTACCTAGATAACATCTCAGCAATAGCATGTTCCGATTAGGGAATCCCTCAACTTTATCCCTCAAGTTTATTATATACCAAATATATATCGACCATTCATGGGTATTTTCCACATTGCCAGGGTGCAAAATGCCACAAATATCTCTCTGCCTGCAAAGACACAATGCAACCACTAGCAATTGCAAAGTAGTCATTATTTGTAATGTAGTAGGTGCCAAACAATATACCAAAATGTTCACATGACTATATACACAGCAATAGCATGATTCTTTGATACTCGGTCATAGGCCAAAACAAAGAAGCAAAGAAAGGGGAAACTTAAGAGGCAAGTTGTGGGTGCTGAGGATATAGCTCAGTGGCACAAAGCCTGAGTGGCAATTGCAAGGTTGTGAGTTTGATTCTCAGAAAAACAACAAAAAAGCCAGCTATTATGCACTTCTCCCTCCAATAATAACATGGGTACAAAGGCATATTTCACAACAAAATACTGCCCAAGACTTTGAGGAATGCACAAGCCAGCTAGAAGCAAAGACAGAAAAAGTGTGCTTTCTAATAAAGTGTGGTTCTGAATGTCATTGCTCTGATAGGGATAAGCAAGGGCGACTATATTTTGATGCAGTGAGGATGGAACCCAGGATCTAAAAAGCTTGCTTTTAATGAGAACTGCCTGGTGGCTAGACAGTGGCTTGCTAGGTAAGATGAACCATGAGATAAAGACGTAGTAAATCGAGCTCAGACAATGTGTTGGTGAATGAAGGCCATTTCTAAGCAAGAAAACTTTCTTTCCTTTTTTGCTCCTGTATCTCATTTAAAAATGCCTATTTTTCAAATTCAGTGAAAAGTAAATACTGAGTGCTTTTAAGAAATCAAGTTGATAGAGGAAAATATTACCTCACTTTGAGCTTTAATATGTACATGCAGAGTGCCCTGCTTTAATGATGACATTACATTATGTAATCAGAAGAGACACTAAGGCAGCAATCATGCACAAGAGGATTACAGCCTGTGGAGGCGGGCAGAGATCTGAGAATGCACTTGGCAAAGCCAACATCTTACGTAAGTTTTATGCCTTCAAGTTATCTAGCAAAGATTAGCAAAATGGATCCAATAATGAGCTTTCTCTAAAAAACTGAAAGATTTTAGCTATGAGCTGAATTTCAAAAAAGTAAATTTCATATACCAGAACCTTTGTAGAAGTTTAGTCTGAAGTTACATACCCGGTGCAGTCTAATTTAACTATGCTATTTAAAAAACTATAGCAAAATTATAGTGACGATTTCCATACTGACTCATGAGCACAATACTTAGGAACATGATTTCATAAATAGTAGATTAGAATAGTATCTGTTCAACTGATTATCACTTTAATCTTCCTGAGATATTCCTGTTACCTTGGACAAATACAATTAACCAACCTAACCAATATAATCAATTCTAGGCTTATCTAGATTAAAGTCAGTAAATCAATGTTTTTTTTTTGATCGGTAAATATTTTAATACTTTCTCAAAGTTCTTAGTTCCATTTTGCTGTCATTAGTTCACAAAAGCCTATGGGAAGAGTTTCTAACCAGTGTGTTTGCTTTATCACACAGTATAGTCCAATGTTTTGACACAGAGAAGAGCAGTTCTTTTTAGAACGTGGTATTAGCATAATTGCCTTGTAATATGGAAAAAATAAAACGAAGGCCATATAAACACTAGAAGAAAATATAAATGAGTTCTGCTATCAGCCAGGACTAGAAAAAGAATTGCTTAAATATGACTCAAAATCAAGAAACACTATTTTTTTTTAAGCAATATATATTTTATTTTTTTTTTATTTTTTTTCTCCAATTCTTTTATTGTTTAAATTTAACAATGGTTATATTACATATTTTCATCATCGGATCAGTTTAGATTAATACATATAGGTATATAAGATTGATCAAACAACTAAACATTGACCTTTCTAAATCCACATTACTTTTTTTTTTTTTTTTTT